>JAGKTI010000464.1:94736-135186 GCA_018397915.1 Birgus latro
GTGTTTGGGCCTTGGCCTTTGATTGACGCTGCTACTGTGAGTGAGGCAATAGGCAGGATGCGGGTGGGGAAGGCGGCAGGTGTGTCTGGGTTGACTGCTGAAATGTTGAAGGCCTCAGGAGATATTGGGGTGAGGTTAGTCACTGACCTGATAAATATGATTATATATGAGTGTGTGGTCCCAGATGATTGGCTGAAGAGTGTAATTGTAAATGTGTACAAAGGGAAGGGTGATGCCCTGGAAAGGGGAAATTACAGAGGTATAAAGCTCTTAGATCAGATAATGAAAGTAATGGAGAGAGTTCTAGAAGGTATGATTAGAGAAAGAGTGAATATCAATGAGATGCAGTTTGGGTTTATGCCAGGCAGGGGGACCACTGATGCCATATTCATTGTTCGACAGCTTCAGGAAAAATATATTGGCAAGAAAAGAGAATTGTATTTGGTTTTTGTTGATTTGGAAAAGGCCTTTGACAGAGTCCCTAGAGAGGTGGTGAAGTGGGCAATGAGAAAGCTGGGGTTGGAAGAGTGGCTGGTTAGGGTGGTTATGGCCATGTACATGGGTGCTCGCACCCAGGTAAGAGTGAATGGAGTTTTGAGTGATGAGTTTCCCGTGAATGTTGGTGTGCATCAGGGGTCAGTTTTGAGTCCCTTGTTGTTTATCATGGTGCTTGAAGCCCTCTCACGTGACTTCAGAGATGGACTCCCATGGGAGATGTTGTATGCTGATGATTTGGTGTTGATTGCTGAGAATGAAGGGGAGGCTGAGGAAAGATTTAAGAAGTGGAGAGATGGTATGGGGTACAAGGGCTTAAGGGTAAATGCAGATAAAACAAAAGTGATGATATCTAGGGTTGGTGACGGTACAATCAGAGGAGAGGGAGAGTGGCCATGTGCAGTTTGCCACATGGGTGTGGGAAGTAATTCTATCTTGTGCAGTGTTTGTGATAGATGGGTGCACAAGAGATGTAGTGGTATTAGAGGCAGACTGCGAGATAATGCTGATTTCATGTGTGCGGTGTGTCGGGGAGAGCAGGTGGAGATTGTCAGGCGTGAGAGGGTTGAACTTGCAGGTGAGTCTCTTGAGTGTGTGGAGGAGTTTTGTTATCTGGGAGACATGTTACGTGCCGGAGGTGGGGCTGGAGTTAGCTCGGTTGCTAGAGTGAGAAGTGGTTGGAAGAAGTTCAGGGAGCTGTTGCCTCTCCTGACATTGAAAGGACTCTCCTTACGTGCTAAGGGATCTTTGTATGCAGCATGTGTTAGGAGTGTGATGCTGTATGGTAGTGAGACCTGGGCAGTAAAGGAAGAGGATATTCGCAGGTTTAAATGTACAGAAATGACAATGATTAGGTGGATGTGCAGTGCGTCCCTGCGTGCAAGGCCTGGGGGTGCTGGGTTTGCGATAGAAGAGTTGAGAGGTAGGATGGGACTGGAGTGTATTGGTGTTGTGATGAGGAGAGGTAGGCTGAGGTGGTTTGGACATGTGGAGAGGATGGGGGATGATAATTGGGTACAGAGGGTGAGAAGTGTTAATATTGGGGGAGGGGTTGGGAGGGGTAGACCGAGAAAGACATGGGACGAGGTCATTAAATGTGACTTAAGGGTTAAGGGACTGAATAGGGAGCTGCCAGAGATCGAGCAGCGTGGAGAGCCGCCATTAGGTGACCAAGGCCGACACATGCAAGCATGTTGGAGCCTTCAAAAACGAAAACGAAAACGACGACGAAACTCACTCTCTCTCCTTGGATTTGTGCGTCTCCCTGGGGAATTTTGCTTCTCTTATGAGTGACTTATAAACTTGTGTTTTCGTTTCTGTATTTTCTGTTTTTATTGTATCTAATTATATTTAAAAAATTATTATTGTTTTACATATGGCGCCAGATGAACTTGCTGTTGTGGCGCCATGATTTGTTTTCTTTCATTCAATCATTCTCTTCTTCTTCCTCCCTCCTTCCCTTCCTTCCTCCATCTCTCCCTTTGCCTGACAATACACTCAACACTGCTCCAGGGCTGCTCTCTCTCTCTCTCTCTCTCTTTCTCTCTCTCTCTCTCTCTCTTTCTCTCTCTCTCTCTCTCTCATATATTGGTATTTTAGGATACATTTGGTTATTTTCTTTTACATTATATTGTACATATTGTAAGTTTGACTTTATTTCTCTCTCTCTCTCTCTCTCTCTCACACACACACACAAGGAAGCTTTTCCCAAGGTGAGAGTGGGTCAGTGTGTTGCCAGTCACGAGGGTTTTATTTTTTTTTTACTAAGAAATTGGCATATTTTTACTTATATTCCTGTACATTATCTTATAACCATAATTGTGACATTATTACCCACCCCAGAACTACAGTAGAAGCCAATAAAAGTGACTTTTTTTTTTTTTTAGCAACACTAGAATATTTATGCCACATTTCTGCACTGCCATATAAATATTTTATGCATAATAAGTTTTCTGTTCTTTCATATATTATAATACATATGTTAAAATTGTATTCATATGTGTTTACCTTATTTGCAATGCCTTTTACAAATACAGTATAACATCCGTTTCACATCACGGGTTTGGGAAACATGGCACCACTGTGGGCGGGTGTGGGCCCCACACAACCCGTACTCTTGACTTGGCCTGACCATAGTCCTCATGCGTTTGCTTTGAAAACAAATCTCTCGTAAAAAAAATTTACACAGGACTGTCTTGTGGTGCGCATGCGTGAAGGGAGTGAACAAAATGTTGTGTCCCAGTATTTACTCAACATTAAATATCTGCCCACACAAAGACTGAATGAGTCAAGATACCCACTAGGCACAATTTACTGTCTGAACAAACTATGTATTAAGAAACAAACTTGCACTAAATATGGCAGAAATTAAATAGTATAGGACCACTGAAAGGGCAGGTTGCCGTCAATGATATTTTAATTTCCGTTTGTGATAAATATAAACAATTTACGCTACGTTATATAAATGTGTTCTATTCATATGATTTATATTACGGTATATGACATTAGCATGATTCACAGTTTCACACAAGTGTAGATATTTAACAAAGAAAAATATGCTTTTTAAACAGTGCAGGGAATGTGTTTGTCCTAATCGTGGAGCCATCTAGCGTTATACTAGCTTTGAAAGCACCCCACTGTTTTACGATAAAAACAAACAAATACAGACAACCAACTGGAGTAATGACAGCTGAATTGGTAAGGTCCTTCTGTTGCTTATGGTATATACCCCAGTATACTGTTCCTGGCCTGAAAATCCCTACACACTACGAATTAATGTTTGAGTTTATTAGAGAAATGAGAAAATAGTAGGTGGTGGTGACCATCATCCACTCACTTGATGTAGTGCTGCCTACTTCTTTCATAGCCTTTATCATTCTTTTTCTGTACCTGCCCAATTCTCTTCATATTTCTCCCATCTTTCCTGTCATTTCTTATTGCTTTTCTTTCCTTTACAGGTGGCTTTACATTAAGTGACAAGCCAAATGGTTTCATGTAAGCCAAGAAACCACTTACAATGCTGGGTGGTAACCATATAACCAAACCATACGTGCTCCCTACGTGTCAACAAGTGGGTTGGTGGAGGATTAGTGCTCCTTCCTGTAAAACAAATAACTCAAAGTCAAATGGCCACCCCTTACGGGATTATGGCGTCTGGTAAGATAGAAAATAGTGGTCATTATGCAATATTACCTCTTTTACCAAATACATATAAGCTCACTATCTCAAAAACTGATGTGCAGACAACTCAGAATGCCCAAATCATATGGTGCAGTAAATTAGGGAACGATATACAATATAAAACGAAGGCTGAGCTGTACCAGTAGGTCACCTCAAAGGCATTATTTTGCTTACCTTTTTTCTCCCCTTCACCAGTTTTAACTGTTTCCTCCTTGACATAGGATTTGAAGAAATTATTTACGGTTGCCTCCCCATCATGCTCGATAAGGCAAGGGATGTAATGAATGTAAGAACTATCCTCAACAAACTCCACAGGTTTACCCTTCACCGCCACACTGACAGCCATTTTCCCGGGCAATGGTACCTCATAGCCGGGTTATATTATTTATGTCTAATTTTGTGGATTGTGTGAAATTTTATATCAAAATGCTTGCTCTTGTTATAAATGAACCATGAAATTTTTTGCGATACATAGTTTTATTTATTAGTTTTTTTTGCACTTCCAAACTCGAGAGGTGAAAGGGTTATGAATGATGCAATGATAATTATGAAGTTTGGGACACCACCGAAGAAACAATAAACCACTTAATAGTGAAATGTGAACACTTGAAACTAAAGAAAGGGAAAAAGAGAGATACAGGAAGATATAATCGAGTGCATGGTTGTAAATGGTGGGAAAATAAGTGGAATTATAGGGGTTCAAAGATGGAAAAGTTTGTTCCTCGCATAGACGTTGTTCTGAAAGAGGCTGTTATGTCTGTGACTGCAGTTCATTTATTAGCTGGATACTTCAGCGCTAAGAGATGGATAGAGAGAAAAGAGGAGAGGGGGGGGGAGAGAGAAGAGGAGGTAAATATATGAGTCAGTGCCGTTACAGACAAAACTAATTACCAAACCCACCCTAGAGAAGAAGGAGAAGCCTTGTTGGTGTTTAAATTCAGAGGGGTGTTCTGTTAGACGTTTTATCTTCGCAACATTTCAACGTTATCATCGACTTTTTTTTAGCAAGTACAGCATAGGAAGGGGTACCATATTAGTCAGAAGTCCTAACACTGGGTACCGAAAAGGAGGCTTGGGCATAGAATCAATATTTATATTGAAGTACACGAGCAGCAAGTTACAGTAGAATCCTAAGCCCTTGAACAGAGAACTTTCAACTAGCTAGTGATAGCACGGTAATATATTTGAGTTTTTAGAAGGGCAAAAAGTGACTTAGTTCAGCTTAACAGTACCAGTACGTTAGGCTATAATGTAACACTTATCGGTTGACTAAAAAATGTTATGGTAATGTTCAATAATGAACCCTTCCAGAAATAGTGTCCCACTGTGAGTCCAACCAGTTACATAACATTTGGAGGTATACCTATTTGAATTACATCAATATGTGGGAGTGTTTTATTGTTTTCATTTGATACTTTTATTTCTATAAGCTTATTGGCTCAATAAAGATTAACTTAATCTTTCAGGCCATTTTTAAAAGAATATGTTGCTGGCATAGTATGTCTTTTGTCCAGCTCTGGCATTATTTCTTCCGGTAAATATTCTGGGCAGGCTAGAATGTAATGAAGTGACTCCAGAAATGATTACTGGTACTGAAGTTACTTTTACCAGAAAATGACATATCGTACTTTAGACCATCTTTTAAAGTGCAGCCAGGTTTCCTGGGCCTGGCCTTTGTATCGACACAAGCTGTTTATTACCTTTTTATTCTTGGCCTCTTTTGAACTCTAGTTTGGTATCCCCTGCATTATACCAGGGTATATGAAGGGAAAGAATGAGAAATCAGAAAAAAAAAAAAAATGAAACCAGACCTAACCAGATTAATTTAACAGTGAAAGTATCCATCAGACTCTAGCAGCTTTCAAACTCAAACTTGTCAATTTTTTTGGGGGGGTACTTTATAACCAACTCATACGTGTTTCCCACATGTCAGAAGGTGGATTGGCTGAGGGTTAGTGCCCCTTCCCATAATCCGGAAAACTGACTCAGAGTCAAACGGCCACCCCTTACAAGATTATGGTGACTTGTTATAGGTAGATAGGCTTTCTTAGAAAATATGAACTGTATCCATTAAGGCTAAAAGTTAGTAGAAGGAGTATGAAAAGTTAAAACAGGAGGAATTAAGCTGTAAAAAAATGGGCTGTAAATTAAAAGAAATTTTAACCAAAGCCATTTTCCTAATGTAAATCAGTAACAACCAATCCCATTTACCTGCTTTGAGTTGGAGGACCTGAAGCTTGCCTGCTGTAGTCCAGCGCTAGCTATATATTGAAGAGTAGATAGTCAGCCTTATACCCTTCCCTTTTACTGAATACAGGTCCCGGTTTTTCAGACGGTCAGCATAACTGAGTTTGGACAGGCCACTGATTTGCTTGGTCCATCTGCGCTGTACAGACTCCAGAAGCTTCAGATCTCCTTGGTAGCCTGTATTCCATACAGTGGAGCCAAACTCCAGGATTGGTCTGATGTGGGATTTGAACAAGGTCAACATAAAAGCTCGGTCACGACAGAGGGTGGACCCCCAGTAGTCTTAGCTTGTCGATGAGCACTGAATGGTTGACAGTGTCAAAGGCTTTGCTAAAATCAAACAAGATGACATCCACTATATACCCAGCATCCAACCACGCCGTTGCATCATTGTACACAAGTAGTAGTTGGTCGTCCACAGTTCTACCCTGTCTGAATCCACCTGGTTGGCTACCCCATTACAATTTAACAGTATGGCTCGGTAGGAATTTGATTTTTAGAAGAAGGGCAGCCCATACCTCCTGGCATGCCAGCCCCATTCCCTATACACATCATCTGAATATACTATTGAGTAGGGGCTGAGTTTTGTGCCATATGCAGGGTTGATAAACTACTTGAAGGACTTCAAATTATGAATCGTAGTTATTCAATATAATCAAACAAGACGTATCCTAGTTGTGAGTGGAGGGACTTTTTTAATGAAGTAACAGAGTTGGCGCTAACAGTATTATCAGACAGAGAATTCCAGAGGTCTATACATCTGATACTGAAAAACCTGCGTCTACACTCGGATGAAATGCGGGGCTTGGCCACCTTGAATCTATGACCCCTGGTGTGAGTTAATGGAGGAAAAGAAAAAAGTTTGGGCAGTGTGATAGGGGATTGGTGATGAAAGATTTTCCAGTATTTAATAAGGTCAGCTCTGATCAGTCTCACCCTTGTTGGCATTACATGTTCAAAAGCCTTTAGCCACCTCCAAGGGATCAAACCAATGCAAGGCCATCAATTAGAGAGAGAGAGAGAATTGAGTGCACTGCTGAATCCTTTCTTTCCAATCATGTGTTTCCACCAACAGATGGAGCCAATGACCCTTGGAAGTCCTGTGGGGTCCCCTACCACCACCCCCCATGCATCCACAACGGTCCCAGCCCCTGCCAGCCCATACCTTCCATCCTTTCTTATGGGTGATGTGGCCTCACCCTCTGCCTCGGTGGGTTTCTAAATTTGTTTATCAGTACAGTATATCTTTTCTTTGATGCTGCATCCTGTAGAGAGTAATGTGAGCCATAATACCTCCTGCTATTTTGCTCCTTGGTCAATAGCAGCATCTTTTGCAGTGAGTTTACAGTGCTGTGAACTGCCCAGGTGAGATGTGCCCACATTTGGAAATAACTTCCTGTACCCTTTCTAATTTAGCACTAGTCTTCATGCAATAATCTTGCTAAATATAACAAATCAAGAAGAACAATACTGAATAAGCTTAGTCACAGCTTTTGTACTGTATAGTATGTTTGTGTGAAGGGATGGTAATACTGGATGTATGCAGTTTTAATTAGAGTTACCACCATGTACTATGGTACTTGAATATGGTACACAAGCAAGCTTAAATGGTGGAATATTTGGGCTGATGTCAATAACTGGGTCATATACTTTGTTCAGACTGCAGCACTGCTTTTTATGTTTGGTGTAATTAGCTCTGAGTGAGGCTTTTTAGATGAGATTAGATAGAAATGCTCTTTGTTCTCTTTGTTCAGATAGATGTGTAGTGCTTCTTTGAAAGCAAGGCCCGGAGGGGGCAAGTATTGCAATTGCAAAGCTGAGAGAAAGGATGAGACTTGAATGTACTGGTGTTGTGACGTGGAGGGATAGCTTGAGGTGATTTGGGCATGTTGAGAGGATGGAGGATAACAGTTGGGTGTGGAAGGTAGGAAGTGTAAACATCGGGGGTAGGGTTGCGAAAGGCAGACCAAAGAAAAGACTAGGATGGGGCCGTACCCCAGAGATAAAAGACTGAACAGGAAGGCTGCCAGAGGTTGTACAGCGTGAAGAGCTGCCATTAGGTGACCAAGGATGTTGTTGCATGAAGCATGTAGGAGCCTTTGTAAATGATATGAATGATTCGATATGAAGACATGAAACAGAGGAGCTAAGAAACTGTGAGCAACATCTTCCTGTTTGTCTGCTGTAGGATGTGCAAGGATGCTTACAGTGCTGGAGTTAATCAGTGAAGGTATCATGTTCCTATGCCAGTACAATGACAAGGAGTTTACCAACCTCCACTCCCACCACATTTGGTTAAGTTTTATGACAGTACAGTAAGACCTCATTATAACGGACTAATTGGGGCCCAAGCCATTCCGAAAAATGCGAAATTCCGATAAAAGCGACATCCGGACTTACCCCTGCTAATCCGGACTTTTTCTGATATATCAGACATTAGTCCGGATTGCATCAGTGGTTTTCACCATCATTGCAGTATTGTACTGTGTTATACCTTCACTACATTAATCAAATGGTATAATAATACTGTACTGTGCACTGAAAAACATGTCTTTTACTTGTCTTATTGTGGTGAACATAGCTGAAGTGGTCAGGCAGTCTGTACTGCTTCTGGCTTTATCGGACTTTTTCCAATATATAGGAGTTTAGTCCGGTAGCTCCTCGAGTCCGATAAAAGCGAATTCCGGTCTATTGAAGTCCGTTATATCGAGGTTTTACTATATGTTGAGCGAACACGGTATGCTAGTACAGTACAGCCACCGTTTGCTTAATGCAGAAATACTGTATTGTACCCTGAAGCTCTTGCTTTATGAGGATTCCTCATTATAGGACCATATATTTACATGTTAAAGGGTTTCATGGTACCCAAGCCTGCCTCAAGTTCACCTTTTGGGGCAACTTTCATTTTTTTTTTCCAGGACATTTACATACCTAATAAAGACTTCATTACATACAAACACTAGAGAATTCCCCACCTTGAATGGAAGAGGTTATGGGCTTGCTGGGGGGAGATGGAGTGGAGTTCCATGGCCAAAAAAAGAGCAAAGATCACACAGAGCACGTGCGCAGCCAGAGGGCAGGCTCAACTAGGGCAGGAATGCTCAGTGGACCATGATGACTTCCTGCGCAGATACGTGACAGCCATACGTCATAGGCTAATGCAAACTGCGCTGTGACTGTCATTGGCTGCACTACTGTTCCCACTGCGTTATGACCCTAGTTTGCGGTGTATGACTGTTTGAACCATAATTTGAGGCCCCTGGCTGCGTTATGTTTATCGCCACTGCGTAGTTTTTTGTTTTCATTTTTGTTTTTGAAGGCTCCAACATGCTTGCATGCGTTGGCCTTGGTCACCTAATGGCGGCTCTTCATGCTGCTCGATCTTTGGCAACCTCCCTGTTCAGTCCCTTGACCCTTAAGTCACACTTAATGACCTCGTCCCATGTCTTTCTTGGTCTACCCCTCCCAACCCCTCCACCCGCATTATGTCTATCGTTTCGCATTGTGACTAAATTTTGGCATCAATTTTACCATCTGTATTATGTGAGTTTCACGCTGTAGGATTGCGCGTTATGCGAGCGGTGACTGTAATTCTGTTTTACGTCCCTGGTATTCCCAGGGAATAAAAGTTTATGCATTTGTAGCCCATATTCCCTGAAAGGAACTTGGCATTTTTGTTGTCAGTTGAGAGATGTTTGTAGCGATGAACAACAGAACCACTTAGCTGTATCGGTGACACCATGTGAAGATGTTCCTCTCTAGTCCTAACATTTGGGTTGTAGCTGTAATGCTACCATGCCCCATTCTGTCTGGTCAGGTAGACCCATCAACCGTAGGCAAGCAGCCACCTCTGCAGGGCCATCCTGTTCGGTGAACTGATGTTCCCATGTGACTGACAACACTGGGGCAATTGAGATGAACAAAATAGTCATAATTTATGCCTGTAGATGCATACAAGATGGTTGTCACCCTCAGTTTGACTGTATATTTACAGTCATTTACAATCGCTGTCTCATAATGATCATATTCAACTTAGGAAAGATCTGTCCAGTGTGAGAAATCTCTCTAGAGCTAAGTAACTGTCCTGTGGGGGTATTAAGAACAAAATGTAAATTGTATCATTGAACTGAAAGGATTAAGTGGACAGAGATAAGGAGTGAAGCATAGACTTATATTCAGTAAGTCCTTGTATTTCGACACATTTTACTTCGACGGTTCATTTTTTGCGACAGAAAAAAGTTTCCGATGTCGCAAACTTCGTCACTTTTTCCCAGTTTTCGTCGCCGCTTCCAGCTGCAGCTGACACTCAACAGACGACACATACCAATGCTCATTTGTTGGCGGCCATCTTGCGACCACCCTGCCCTCTATCGATACAGTGGCGGTACTACAGACCCCTTCGCCATTGTGTTTTTTGTGCAGCTGAGAAGCAGAGGATTTTGCAGCTCATGGAGGAGGGTTTGACAACCCCTGAGATACGTTGCCTGATTGGGGCTCCTGACAGCACCATAAGGACACTCAGAAAAAACAAGGCAACTCTCAAAAAGCAGGTGAGTGCACGTAAAATAACAATAAAGTAAATGTGTCTGTGTTTTTTTTTCCTTAATCTTTATTTGTGCCACGGTTTTTTACTGTATCAGTATCCACCTAATGGAGTTAGTTTTTAGAGTTAACCAACCAAGTGTTAGTTGGAACAATTCAGGGGAAGAATATACAGTATTGTGAAAATTGGTAACATTGGTTACTGTTATGTTGTATTATACCCCTAAGGAAGAACAAGGAACCTCTCAACAAGCAGGTGAGTGCACATAAAATAACAATAAAGTAAATGTGTGTGTTTTTTTCCCCTCAACCTTCATTTGTGCCACGGTTTTTTACTGTATCAATATCCACCTAATGGAGTTAGTTTTTTGAGTTAACCAACCAAGTGTTAGTTAGAACAATTCAGGGAAGGAATATGCAGTATTGTAATGAAAATCGGTAACATTGGTTACTGTTATGTTGCATTATACCCCTAAGGAAGAACAAGGAACCTCTCAACAAGCAGGTGAGTGCACGTAAAATAATAAAGTAAATGTGTCTTTTTTTTTTTTCCCTTAATCTTTATTTGTGCCACTGTTTCTTACTGTATCAATACAGTATTCACCTAATGGAGTTTATTTTTTTTGTGCGATCAGACGCACAAGCCTACACACAGCAGGGGTGGACGAAACGGCTGTAAGACACCACTTGACACACTACGATAGACTCAGGTGTGGTTGACATAACAGAGGAAATGAACTCTAGTGAAGAGAATGAAAGGCCAGATCACACTGCACAGGAGAAGATGACCACCCACAAATTGTCCCACAGACTGTCCACCATAACCAAAATGGCAACAACCTTCGAGACGTACACTGGGAGTATGCCTGAGGCTACCCAGATCCTATCCACCTTGAATGATCTGAAGTCTCAATTGATGGTAGTCTACAGCAGAAACCTACTGGAGCAGAGACAAGCCAGGATCACACGTTTTTTTTAATGTGACAGAGAATGTGGCTGCTATTATGCAAGACTTAGATGTGACAGGAGAGGAGGATGAAGGAGGAGAAGTGGACAGAGAGGAAGTGGAGATGCTGGAGCCTGAATTCGTCTTCAAGGGCTTCGGCTTAGGTGATAGGACTTCCCCAGAGGCCCATGTCACCCAGTAACTAGCCCATCCACTCTCAACATGCCTTCACCTGCCACTCATGCCAGTGTTTACTTTATTTCTGGTAAGGATTTTTGGTTTGCAGCTCATTATAACAGTTCTAATGTCATTTCAGGTACATGTTTATTGTGTTATGCTGTATAAGCAACTAGTAAACACTCCATATTTAATTTTGGCTTTTCCCATAGGTTCTTAACTTCACACTTCGTCGTTTCACATTTCGCGACATTTTGGCGGAACATCAAAACAGTGAAAAATGAGGACTTACTCTTCTCATCTAGGTGGCTTTCTAGCTCATCTCTCTTACCAGTTTATTTGTGTATCTGGAATGTTAATGTAGTCTTTGTGTTAATTTTGTAATTTACATGAAAATGGAGGAGGTGAAGATAATATACAAGAGAATATTAAGCTGTAATATTCATAATAAATTGCTAAGGAAGAGGCACTAGAAAGCCTCCTAAGGAGGGAAGAACACAAGCCATAGTCTTAGCACTCTGTTATGGTATCTTTGTCTGCAGAGTGGTCGGCTGGGCGGTGGTGGGACTGGGGGTGGTGGTGGAGGTGGGGCAGCCGGAAGTACCAGCCCCAACAAAGCAACCACAACACGACAGTTCTCAGCGCCATCTTCTGTTTCAACCCCAGGATCACCACAGCCAGCCAAAGATCCTTTCTTCACATCTAGGTACCATGTCTTGTTAGCCCATTTAATTTGATGATGTCTGTTTTAGTTTTCCTACCATCAGACAGTTTAATAAAACACTGGGGATACCATTTGATAATCCCATATATCAAGTGACCTACCTTTACACTATTCTTGCTACCTTCAGATTTATTTATTTTTTAAATTTATTTATTTATTTTTTTTTACTTTGGAATTTCTTCTATAGTGAAGTTGTTAGAAGGAATCTCCATTTTATTCCTCTGCTATGGAAAGTCTCCCAGAGTTTACTAAAGTGTCTGTTGGCAGCAAAAGTAAAAATAGTCATATATTATTATATGACTGAAGACGTAAACCCTTTTATAGCAGATCTTTCCTCAATACAGATTGGTTCCGGATAAGCCTGGTGGTGGCCCCCCAACACAAGGCCTGATGGGAGTACGAGGGCTGCCCACTCTGCCCCAGTCACCAGTTGTGCCAACACGACTAGGCAGCCCATATGTGGATCAGCGCATACTAGGTCAGTCAGGCCTCTGTCTTGCCAGGATAACATGAGGCATCGAGAATAAGAAGGCTGCAAGTCCCACCTCAGCCAAAATGGAGATAAGCAAAACAGCTTCTTCATACACATCCCCTGTGTCTGAGGAGGGTGAATTTGAGGCATTCTGAGTCTCCCAGTATGGTTGAAAGTCCTATGGAATAATAATTAGTGGCCATGAGTATTGCAGTCTGATGAAGCAGGACCAGATGGGGAATCAGAATGCTACTTCTCCTGCCAGTTACAGTTTATATATGCGATATATGCATTCTCATTCGCTCACTCAGCAGCTGTGTTGCTGCTGCCTGAGCACAGCTGGCATTGCATCTGGGCAGCCCTGGCAAATCATAGCATGAGTCAGTGATTTTCAGCCCATTCACATGCTCCTGTCATTCTCTCCATGCCTGTTTTGTTTATAGTTGTGCTCCTGCCTCAGTTTGGCAGTCTGTTACATTGTGTGAACATATCTTGCCATTGTGTTTTTATCTATCCATCATCCAATCCTATGTTCTCCCATAGTGGAGTGTAGGAACCCAGGGCTAGGCAAGTTGGTCCTGGCATTTAAGATGAGAGTGACCAGCCTCATGTGTCCCTGAGTGGCATTACGTGAGCAATAAACCCCAACCACCTTTGGATATAAACTTGCACCAGCTTGATCCGATTGGAGCACCTTAATTACCCACTAAACCACCGGGTGCCATAATTTGGTTATATGATTACCACCCAGCATAGTAAATGGTTTCCTGGTATACAGGTAACCATTTGGCTTGTCACTCAGTGTAGAGTTACCTGCAGGCAGAAGGAAGAGGAAAGAATGAAGGAAAGAAAGACAGAAGAAGAGGGAGTGTAAAGTCACCTGTGGGCAGAAGAAAGAGGAAAGAATGAAGGAAAGACAAAAGTGGAAGGATGGAAGAGAGGAAAGGGCAGACACCCAAAGCAGGATTATATCGAGTGAGTTTTGGTGAGCGCCCCCACCTACCATTCATACAGTTATTTCTAAGACCAGGCACATTTATTCATTGTCATGAGTGGTAATGATGACTTAGTGGTGCCTAGCGATGCTAGTGAAGTAGTGAGTGGAGAGGGAGACTCTTCTCTTACCTGGAAATGAGTGAAGAGAATGGAAGAATTGAAGGTGAGCAAGGCAAAAAAATTGAAAGATTCAGGGCAAGTATGTGCGAGTTATCATGGCCTTGCAGCAAAAACAAACAAACTCTTGGTGTTGTGTGTGTTATGTTTCTATGATCATTGTTTAGGTGAAGGACATTTTGCTGTGTGCTACATTATTAACTCTATCTATATTTTCCCAAAAATTATGAGAAGCATGTAACTATCATGTATATTGATGGCAAAAAAATTTGTCCCAGGTCTCTCTGTCCATATGGATTGACCTCTGCTGTATCTCCCCCAGGTATTGTCAAATAGAGGTGTAACTCTAGTTTTCTTCTGTAATGTTTAAGTTCACTCCCCCCATTTCTTTCCTAGGTACCCCTATACCGGGCAGCCCACCACTGGCTCCAGGAAGTTATTATGGTGGCACCCCAGTCTCTCCCTACACCCCACAGCACACCCCTGGCCCTTTGTACAGCTCACCACAGGTTTTCACTCCCTCACGTGATCACCACCACAGCTACCTCACTCAGGATTCTTTGCAGACGTCAGTGGTAGTCTTGCTGTCACAGTTGCTTTCTTCATTTTAGCCTTTTATCATCATAATCACTGTCATCATCACAACTGTCACTATCATCATTTGTTATTGTCATTATTGCTGTCATTACCATCAGAAGTGTAACCTTATTTTCCACCAGTAAAAAGATTGAGTAACTGGTAATCCAGAAATAGGAATAAAAAATAGATGAACTATCAACAGAACATCCAGTGAAATTGACCATATAGTCCATCTGTTCATTCATCGTTCAAACATTCAGGATGACTGACTCCTCCCCAGGGAGATATGTCATATGTACACTGTACTATAAATCTGTTGTAGCCACTGCAACTTTTTATACTGGTGTGTATGTGATCCATAATAACTGTAGTGTTTTGAGGTATTTTACAACTGTAAATTTTGTATATCCTCATGTTTATTTATGAAGCCCATGCAGGTATGCTTAATAATCTTAGAGGTATTTCACTGAAAGCTGCATTTTGACTCTACACATACTAGATGTATGGTAATGAGTGCCTTTTTTTTTTTTTTTTTTCTCAATGATAGTGTACAGAACATGTATTGACACTGGCCCCATGTTCAGGTCAGCATGTGAGGGTGGTGGTGGTGGAGCAGAGGAGAGCACATGGGTGACTGTGTTTGGCTTTCCCCCTGCAGCTGCTTCCTATATCCTCACACAATTCACCCAGCTGGGCACCGTCACCCGCCACCACAACCCTGGTTCCGGCAACTGGATGCACCTCAAATACCAGGTTGGTGGTTAGAAAAGAGATTGACAACATGGAGGATGAAAATTGGGCAAAAAGTCTTTGAGCGTGAATGTGGAGAGCAGAGCACCTAAGACTTAGGAATAGATCTTACTAAATGAGTTCAGAGTTAAGGTATTTAACAGATGCTGCCAAAGATCATGTAGGCAAGCATGGAGAACCATTGTCAGGTGACAAGACTGACACATGCAAGCATGTACAAAGTCTTCCAAAACAAAATGAGGACTGTGATTGGGTAAGTGAATGTTTTGAATCATGGGTGAAGTTTGTGGATGACTAAATAAGATGGTTTACTTTTTATGAAGAAAAGGAAATAAAATGTGAAGGGCACAAAAGTTTTTCTTTACAAGGAAAGCTGAAAAAAACACACACACACTCACTCAACCCTCGGCTATCACACCCAGTTGGTGCCGCTATGGCTGCGCTGTAGCCGAAATTGTGATAGCCAAATTGAAGAACTTATGGTAATAGTTCTAATTGGTGTCATGACCTCAATATGTACCCCTAATTTAGCCTTTTTGTACCACATGATAACATATAATAGTCTAAAAATTAGCATGCAAATTAGAAATATGCTATCTATCTGTTGCCAGACGCCATAATCCTGTAAGGGGTGGCCATTTGACTTTGAGGTATTTGTTTTACGGGGAGGGTTAATAAAAAACAGAACTTAATATCCCTTTTTATTTATCTTTTTGGGGATGTTTCTTGAAAAGCTTGGGTGGGTTAGAGGGATTCTGAGGCTGGGGTGGAGTTTACTGACCACCCCTGCGACTTTCCATCTCATCAAGGAAATTATCACCAAACCCTTCGCTTGGTCTCACCACTGTCTATAAGTTTCACAATATCCAGTTTATCTGCATAGCTTAGGTTCTTCCTCTTCTTTATTTCCCTGCCAGGTTCTGCAGCATTACGTTGGGTGATGGTAGGAGGATGGGGAGGGGGTACGTTGGCCGTTGTAATATCACAAAAAAAGGTTATTGTTCTCGCTATCACTGTTCACAGTCTGAGGACAAGCACTTGAATGGCTTGGCGGGCAGCACGGGAGACTTGGTCGAATGGCCAATCAGCGCTTGGCTGGCACTGATGTCACGCGACCAATTGCCGAGTGAATCTTTTGTTGGCTGGGCGGAGCTCCGGAGCCCGGCATTTTTGAAATTTTTGAACATTTCTGGTGTGTGATAGGAGGCATTTAGTGCGCGATAAAGGTATTTGGGTAGCTTTTTATACAGGCGTGATAGCGATATACGTTATAGCAGAACCTGTGATAGCCGAGGGTTGAGTGTAAATAAATAAATAAATAAAGAGCTTTATTAATTAGAGATACTTCAATTCAGTGCATAAAGAAATTGAAAAACTAGAGTTTGAACACAGAAAGATCAGAGTTGACCAATTGTATACCAGGTACTGTACATGAAGGATTGAGTTTATTAGTACTTTAAATGTTGTGGTATGTTTGATGCATTGAAGTTAGATTAGTTGCAAATGCATATTTAATCTTTCTCTTGGGGCTAGTGGAAGAGATATTATTCTATATGGTAACTTATTAATTTATATTGTTCCACCCCAGACTAAACTGCAGGCTAGAAAGGCCCTGAGCAAGAATGGCAAGGTGTACAGTGGAAACATTATGATTGGAGTAGTGGTCTGTAGTGACAAGGTGAGTTACCTTCATGAGTACTCTGTGGTCTTCTTAGATTTCATGCTTGCTACTGGCAACCGTTCTTATTCAGCTTAAGTAAGACCCCTCTAAATGGAGGTCTTCAAGTCAAATTCCATTAACCCATGCAGTGTATTATTTTTTTTCTTCCCTGGTATCACCTGATTATAATATTCTGCTTAGGAGGGACTGCCTGGTGAAGGGCTTAGAAATAAGCTCCACTAACCCCACGTGTATATTTGTGCCTTTTTAGTAATGACCAGTCATAGCGAAGGAGTTAATAGCTGGAAGAACTTGATCTGGCTTGTTATATTGTTTGCCAAATCAGAGCCTTGTTTACCATTACCAGTAATTTATTTCTAACTCATGAGAGTATGTTAATCATGTAGCACTGGAAGCATTATTCCAATAAATGTGTATTACCAACTGTTGTATAACATGCATATATACTTGGAAATGTGATAGTTTAACATTGTGTCACTCTTTACTGTAGAAATTATTTATCTATTCATTTTTCATTCACTGTGTAGAGCTGCAACTATCTCACATTAAACTATACTTTGCATTGAAGGTTACAGCCTTGCTGCAGCTATTTGCTTTGTGCATTACTTACTTAGTATTGCCGTACTGCATTTATTACCAGTTAATGCCAGACAATAACTGGCTGTGATTTCTCTTATTTTTTTATTTATTTTTTTTTTATTTTTCTACCACTTTATGTTGTCACAGACAATCACAGGAGACAAAGAGAACCTGTCCACTACGTCTGCCACAGTGTTGTCCCCAGCGCCCCCCACCACCCCAAAGGCCAATATGCGACCCCTCACCCAGGCATACCAGACTGTCCATGCAGAGCACGAGGTCAGTTTGAGAGAGAGAGAGAGAGAGAGAGAGAGAGAGAGCAGGTCTTATGTAAAGTGGCTTCACCTAGAGATTCATTTTACCAAAACACATCCTAGACTTTAATGTAGACTACTGGTGTTTCATCTAACATTTCATGTGTTTCTAACATTTCATTGCATGTTTTGTTCTCTTGTTACTTTAACATATAGAGTATTTCAAAATCAGTTCCCTGAGGCCCAGCAGTCCTACATGCTACACACCACATGCACTAGTACCAATAAACCGTATGTTGATGGTGCTTGTGGAAAGCCTGTTTTAAGAAAATGCATATCATTAGACTGTTCTCTGCCCTAATTAGGTATCAAGCTGTTTTATTGTTTAGCTGTATTTTTCAGGTGGTTCCCAAGGTCAGCACCCCAAAGAAGAATGATGGATTAGTGTCTCGAGCCATGCAGCATCTCCTCGGCATGTAGACCACAATTTCCTGATTTTTAAGCACTATTATTTACTGTTTGTTGTCCAGCATATGTGATAATTTGTTTCCTAGATGATTTGTAATAGTCTTTTTTTTTTTTTTTTTAATAAATAAATATTGTATATGTGGTTTGTATAATAGAGCTTATATATTGAACCTAAGTCTCTTTTTACAACTGTGTGAATTTCAGACAGCATTTTTATTGTTTTTATGATCCTTTAAATCTGAACCAAATCTGTCATACAGCACATTATGGTAGTTGTATTTCTGTCTGTTAAATATTTGGAGTATACGTGAATGCAGTTGACAATTAAAAATGTTTTAATTAATTTTATTGTATTTCTTGAGGGAGTTCAAAGCCTCAAACTTTTTTTTTTTTCCCTTAAATATTTGGACTAAAACTCATTACCATTGTTGATTTCTTGTTTGTAAAATTCAAGTATGAACTGCTCATTGCCGACCAGTTCATCTACAATTGTAAGTCAGCCATATTTTGCCTCCTTGGAGGTGTAAAAACCTGAGGTTACGTTTTTGTATTCCAACGTACTGAAGGGTAGATGACAAGCCTGCGTTCACTGGTGGCATTACTTGATTGAAAAGCCTTCACTCAGCCTCTTGGGGATCAAATAACCCTCTCAGGAAACCTGGCCTGTGCATCCCTACTCCCCCTCCCAGTTTTGGCCCAGCCAGATATTTCACCTGCGCTGAAAGTATGGTTAATATTTTCCATTACAGAATGGGCCCTATTACAGATACCAGTTATTCTTTTGTTGTGTTGGGAAGGCAAAAGGTGTAGCTTTCTTTTCTTAGGCCGTAAATTTTTTCATTCATTATCAGGACCTCCTTTCCCACCCTAGGAAAGGGTGAGTAGCAGCAATGTCCAGACAGCCCACATTTGCCCAGTCCAATGGGCCATGCTTCCATTCACTCATCATTCAAGCTCCCGGAATCCTGGCTCAATCGGATATGCCAACAACATTCACCACGTTCTGTAGCTTCACATAAACGTATGTAGAAATAAGCATGTGAACACTACAGTATACTGGGTTCATTCACAAAGGAATTGGAAGTTCTTGAGGAAGTAAAATATCATTACCTGTATATTAAATACAATCCCCCTTCTGTTTGACACCAAAGTAATATAAACATATATTATGCAGTCTTTGAGTAATTAAGTGTATAGAGCACATGAAAATTTGCTATAGTACTATTTTCTGGTCCCAATCAAAGTAAGATTTATTGTAATGTATTGGCCACAAAAGTAAAAGATTGTCACTTGCAACTTGAACCAGCAAGACACACGTTTACAGTTAGGCACACCACTGCCAGGCATTCGAGTCTATAATGCGTATGAAGGCAGAGGATATGCCTTTTCTTTCATGTGTTTTTCATCCAGTGGTTCATACGCGTCTAAATGCGCATGAAAACTGTGAGAAGGATAAGTAGATCATACTCATCAAATGCATATGAAAACCATGAGAGGGTTAATGTAAGGCTGTCACTCCAACTAGGTTCTAACCACTGGACCACCTGGCGGGTTCCATCTACAGTACTTTTAATAAATCTCAGTTAATTCACCACACATTCCAATCTTTTAACCTCTACATAGAAGTAAAAGTTAGATAATGAAAAAATATCCAAGGATATTCTGAAAAATTTTTCATAAATTTACAAAAACTTGAGCCAAGAAATTTACATGGAAATTATACACCATCAACAACACTAACCTGAATGTAGCACTGTCCTTATTTTTCTTGCTATGACCATGTCACTGTACACAGCTTCAGAATGGCATTTTGAAGCAAAGGGGTTTTATAACCTTTTGCAACCTTAAAAAATTGCTTGGAATAAATTGCTTGGAAGCAGCAGGAATAAACCAATTACAGCATGTACATCACAAGACTAATGGGTTAATGGTACTAGATAATTCATGGACAAGATTTTCAACTTTTTTCTATGTTAACCTCTGTCTCAGTAGCCTGTAAACTTTGAAACCTTATACATTTCATTAGCAAATTTCTAAATGTGCTTAGGATTACAGTAAACCCCAATATATTTTCCCAGTACGGTCAAATATTACTACTGTCTCAGTATCCCATAAACTTTGGGACCTTGTACATCTCATAAGCAAATTTCTCAGTGTGGTCAGGGTCAAAGTAAACACCAATATAATCAATTTCAAGGCGGAAGGGAGCACTAACCCGGTCCCCGGCAGAAATGCCGAGTGATACCACCTGACTCAACAGGATGGGGAACTGTTTGTCCTGCACCCGACCTTTGCTGCTCAGGAAGAACTTGGAGAATGGGATCTGGCAGGAAAAAGTTACAGAATTATCAGAACATGTTATGGTGAGAAAACTGGACAGAAACCTTACTACTTTTAAGTAAAATAAACTGTCTGGCACAAGCAATAACTGAAAACTTGTTGCTGTGCTTTAACAGTTAATAATGTTTCTAATCCCTTCATTATCCTTTACTATCCATCTGAAGGCCCCAAAGGGCCCAGGGCAAAGATACTATAATGAGATAATTTCTGCTGGATGTGGCTATCCTGCATCTCTGTTGCTCAAATGTTGCCAAGGAAGTTGGTTGGTCTCTTGTGAATAACATGACCTGGACTACAGTAATTTAACTTCATGACCTATTCCTACAGAGCTCTCAAAAGACTAGCTGTTACAATTTATTGATTTTATACCATCATATCAAACATAAAGCCATCAAATATTTTTTCTTAATGTCACGTGCATTATCCAGATCTATGTATGCCACAAATACCTGTACCTTACATTCCATATCCTATCTTTTCTCCATTAGCTGTCTTACTGCAAATATTTCTTCCACACATCCTTTATCACACCCAAAACCACCCTGTCCATTAGGCACTATACATTCTTACATATTACAAAACTGCATCTACAGCTTCTCTTACAGCATCCCAAGAGTTAAACTAGTTCACTTAGGTTAGGGCAAAGTAGCTCAGGCTGTTAGGTCTGAGATTGGATGGGTAGCTAAGGTTAAATTAGGCTACACATGGCAAAAATTAAACGAATACCCTAGTTATCTGCCAGTATGGTCCGCCTCGTGTGTAGAGGATGTAGGAGAAGACATCATTCCAGTTGACATCGAAGTAGCCGGCTGTGTTGATATTGATGAGGTAGGAGCGACCGTCCCCTCGCACACGCATCTCCAGGTGGGTGTACAGAGTCCAGTCATGGCACATCTCACGCTTGAATGATTTCTGTGCATTAAAAAAGGTGGCATGAGGGATTAAAATGAGGGAACTAAAGTGACAATTGCTAGATGTTGTTAACTGAGAGATGTGTACAAGGGGATTAAGATGAATGACAACTTAAAAGTGTGCATACAGGGATTACTGAACTACAAATGGCAGATGCACATAAAGGAATTCTCTTTATCTATCTATTGCCAGATGCCTCAATCCTGCAAGAGGTGGCCACAAACAAATCACCATGTCACCCTGTCCCCTGCCATTTCCCTGCCCTCCCCTCAGTTTACACCCCCCTCTCTCATATACCTCTCCACTACATCCCTCCATCCCATCCTCGGCCTCCCCTTCCCTCCACCTCTATCACATGCACTCTTCTCATTAGTCTCTCGCTCTCCATCCTCTCCACACGGCCAAACCACCTCAGTGTATTTCTCCTAACACTTTCTATCACATCCACATCCACACCACAATGCTCCTTCACTTCCTCATTTGCAGTCTGTTTCTCCATGTAACTCCACATGCTTCTCTCAAATAACTCATTTCCACTGCTCTCATTCTTGACCTGTGTCCTTCCAACAAGGTCCAAGTTTCACTTCCATGCATTACAGGTGGTATCACTATACTATCATGCAGTGACTTTTTTACTTCCACGCTCACTTCCCTATTTCTTATCACTGCTTTCAAACAAACAGCAACATTTCTTCCTTGTTGCATCCTTTCAAGCACTTCATCCTTCAAACTTCCATCCTTACTCATCACACAACCCAAGTACTTAAATGCACTCACATCTTCCATTTCCTCATCATCCAGTCTCACTGTACATACAGTGACTTCATTTCTCTCAAAGACAAAAACTTTACTTTTCCCTACATTCACCTTTAGGCTCCATTTCTTATACACTTTCCAAAACTCATTCACTAAGCCTTGCAGTTCCCCTTCGTCTTCACTTAACAATACAGTATCATCTGCAAACAACAGTACAGGAAGTTTCCGAATGCTACCCTCTTTCATTAACCACTTAACCGCGGGTCGTCACTCTCATGACGGTCGATGGCCATGAATCAAACCTCCTGGGAAATAATTGATTTGTGTTTC
This sequence comes from Birgus latro, assembly GCA_018397915.1. NCBI lineage: Eukaryota > Metazoa > Arthropoda > Malacostraca > Decapoda > Coenobitidae > Birgus > Birgus latro. The sequence goes on from JAGKTI010000464.1 coordinate 117,282, forward strand.
CAGTGATAATATCACTCACTGGTATTCAATATACGGGCTGTCGGGAACTGTAAACTGTAGACTTTGTTACCCAACTTCAGAAGTCTCCACAAGTCATACGGTAGTCGATGAGTGCTAAAAAACAATCCCATGAGAAAGCTGAAGGTATGTGCCATAAGCATATATAATTATAATACTCCAGGGCAAAAAACTAATTTTTAGCAAATATTTTTAAAAAGTGAGTCGGAGCACAAATTACCCCCGTGGTACGGGCAAGAACCACCTCCGTCATCCCTGCGGTTAAGGGGTTCAAGCTGCTCCAACATCCACTGCCCTACCTGTTGTACAGTACCTCTTTTATAACCCCATCCACATACAGACTGAACATGCACGGAGACATGATATACCTGTTTCAGTCCAACATTCAGATAGAAAAATTCATTCAATTCACTATCCACACACACTGCAGCCTTAGCACCCTCATAAATTCAACAACTTCCCATTTACTCCATATATTTTTTATATTTTTCACATTCCTTGTCTATGCACTCTGTCATATGCTTTCTCCAAATCCATGAAGACCGCATACAATTCCCTTGTTTAGAACCTTTTCCGCTAAAGACCCTAGGATAGGTATCTGAGCTACACACCCTCTTCCCTTCTTAAAACCTCCCTCTTCTTCTTCAACTAATTCCTCTGTTATTTCCCTAACTCTGTCAATGAGTACCCTACCATATACTCTGACTATTACACTAAGAAGACAAATGCTCGTACGATTACCACATGCTTCTTCCCTTTTCCCTTTGTACAGGGGAATAATTATACCAGGCTCCCAATCCTCCGGGACTCTACCTTCCTCCCAATTTGCACATCTTCCATATCCATTCTACTACTATCCCTCCCCCATGCTTCAGCATTTCACCACACACTCTATCTATTACTGGGGCTTTCCCCATATTGACTTTCTTCATTGCTTCCACTACTTCCATCCTCCTGATCTCTTCCTCCCTTCTCACCTCCCTCCTTCTCCCAGCCATTCCCCAGCCACTTATATTCACATTATTTTCATTCTCTTTGTTTAAGTTTTTTCTCCATCTGCTCACTTTTTCTCCTTTTTCCACCATTGATCTACAATTTTTATTTTTTACTCTCCAACTAACTTCTTTATTACCCTCTCTAATTCTCTTTATCTCCTTCCAGAACATTTTCTGACATTCCCTCCACTTTATACTCAAATTCCTTCCAAATTCCTCTCTTCTTAATCTCCCTTACTAATCTTTTCACCTCTCTCTTCCTCTCTACATACAACTCTCTCTTCCATCTCTCGACTTCCTCCATGCCTCTGCTTCCCATCCACTTATATATGCTTTCTTCTTTTGTGCCACAGCCTGTCTCACTTCTTCATTCCACCATGCTGTTCCTTGCACCCCTTTCATCTTCTTTTCACCCCACACACCATCTCACATGCTGCACAGATTTCTTCTGTGAATTTCTTGCACACACCTTCCATGTCCCCCATATACTCCAAATCATTCAGACCTAATCGCTCCTCTGCGGCTGAGAAATAGGAAAGCAGCTGGGGTTGATGAGGTGTATGCAGAGATGATTAAGTGTATTGGAGAGAGTGGAATGAAGTGCTTGTTGGAGATATGTAAGAAGGCATGGATGAGTGAAACTGCCAGCAGAGTGAAAAAAGGCTGTGATTGTACCCATGTACAAAAATAAAGGTGAGCGAAGTGAGAGCAAGAATTATCGTGGTATAAGTTTACTGAGTGTGGTAGGGAAGGTATATGGAAAAATTATTATAAAGAAAGTAAGAGAGATATCAGAAGTCCTAGTGAGTGATGAACAGAGTGGTTTTAGGAGTGGCAGAGGATGTGTGGATCAAATATTTGCAGTGAGGCAGATAACAAAGAAGGCTTGTGAGAACGACCATAAGGTGTTTATGACATTCATGGGTCTGGAAAAAGCATATGACAGAGCAGACAGAGGAGGAATGTGGAAAGTTTTGCACATGTACGGTGTAGATGGTAAGCTGCCAGGTGCCGTCAAGAGTTTTCATGATGGTAGTGAGGCATGTGTGAGGAGGGTTGATGGGCATCTAAGTGAATGGTTCACAATCGGTGTGGGCATGAGGCAAGGTTGTGTGAAGTCCCCATAGTTGTTCAATATATATATGGATGGGGTGATGAGAGAAGTAAAAACACGAGTAATGGAGAGGGGGATGGCGATGGTAATGAATGGTGATGGATAGAATATTTCAAATCTATTGTATACTGATGATGCAGTACTACTTGCAAATACCAGACAAGAACTTGGTAGACTAGTGCAGAGTTTTGCTGATGTCTGTGAGCATCATGCCATGAGAGTAAATGTAGAAAAGAGTAAAGTGATGGTTATTGAGAGAGAAGGTGACTCCAGTGCAATGTCACAGTGAATGAAGAGAGACTGGAATTGGTGAAGGAGTTCAATTACCTGGGTAAAGTGATAGAAAAGAGAGGAAAACGTGCAAAAGAAGTTGAAAGTAGAGTGACACAAGGAAGAAAAGTAGCTGGTGCAATGAAGGCTTTGATAAGAAACAGAGGCTTAAGTGTTGCAGCTGCACGAGGCTTACATGAAGGAGTGTTAATGTCAACCTTAACATACGGATGTGAGACTATGGTGTGGCATGAAAATGAAAAGTCAAGAGTAAGGGCAGTGGAGATGGGACTGCTGACAAATGTTTGTGGAGTACAGAGGGTGGATGGGATACGAAATAATGTGATTCGTGAAAGATGTGGAGTGAGGAAGTTGGTGGACACAAGAACTGAAGAGAGTGTACTGCAATGGTATGGTCAGGTGGAGAGAATGGATAACAATAGAGTGGTGAAAAAAGGTATATCTGAGCGAATCTGAAGGAGGGAGGAGGCGAGGTAGGCCAAGGAGAAGGTGGAGAGATACGGTGGATGAGTGTGTGAGGAAGAGAGGTTTGGAAGTCAGCGAGGCTAGGGAACTGACAAGCGATCGAGCTGGCTGGATGAATGTTGTGAGAAGAAGTGCATGATCAGCGATTTTGGCACCCCTTTTTAATGTGGCAGCGTCCGGATTGACTCTATCGGATACGTTTATGTGAAGCTACAAAACGTGGTGAATGTTTTTGGCGTATCCGATAAAGCCAGGATTCTGGAGGCTTCAATGATGAGTAAATGGAAGAACGGCCCATTGGACTGGGCAAATTTGGGCTGTCTGAATGTTGCTACTCCTCACCCTGCCCTAGGGTAGGAAAGGAGGTCCTGATGATGATGATGATGAATGATGATTTTTTTTTTTTAATCCTCTTGAAACTTTTCTACCCTCACTGTATGGACTTCTTCCTCCTGTCCCCTCCTTCTAATCCTCCACTGCACTTGATGGTCAGAAAGTCCACTACCCCAACCTCTGTATGCTCTTGCATCTCTCATCCATACACACAAAATGAATCATTGTCTTCTGTTCATTCAATTCACCATCCACCCTTCTCAACACTCACCACATATACCTGTGGATCATTTTGTGTCTAAAGTGGATACTGACTATCACCAACCTCCTCCCCGCACAAATGTCCACAAGAGCACTACCAGTCACATCCACTTCTGCAAGCACACCCCACTCACCAACTACTCCATCCATCTTCACATTCCTTACTTTTCCACTGACACCTCCATTCAAAAAGACTCTCATTCCTCTCAAACATTTCCATGCATGCTTCCTCTTTTTTTCTTTTTTTTTTAATGTCCCCTTTTTTTTTTTTTTTTTTTTTTTTTAATGTGTCCAACTCTGGGCATAAGCTTCACAACCCTTTTTCAAGGCCCAGTAGTCCTCCTACATTCCATACACCTCCACATGTCGCCACTTTGGCGCTAACACCCACCGTCCATATTGAATACATGCTAGGGCTGTCTCATACATGACTGGTGTATTCGTTTTAGTGGGGTGATTCTTACAACATGTCTGTGGGTCATCTGGTAGATCAGTAAAGTCTGCTTTTAATGAAATTCAAATCCTTAAACTGTTCCCTGCCCCAGCCAGGATTCGAACCTGGGTCCATTAGGACTGCAGGCCACCTCTACCGATTCGGCCACCGCCTTGCCTACAACTTCTTTCAGTCTCCTTGCATGAACTTGCATTGGTGCATACACACACACAATTGCCCATGTTGTAAACCTACTTTCACTCTTACCCACATGATCCTTAAACCAACTGATCCATACTCTCTTATTTTCTCCTTCCATCTTTTGCACACAACAATACATACACCCTCTCTTGCTCTGTCATTCTCACCTACTCCTGTACAGATACTCCATGCATACTCCCACTCTCTTGCACTCTCGCCTCTCCATTTAGTCACGGTTAATCCACATACAGTCGACCCTCTATTCTACAGACCTCGAATCAACGGATTTCGGAAACAACGGACAATATCTGCTGGTGAGAATCACTCCAGACACCAGTTACTTCTTTCTTTTTTTTTTCCATTACAGGCACACTCATGATCAGTAATTTCTGCTTAGGGATGCCCCCGCTGTTCCTCTGTATACTCAGGGAAGATGGGAGGGGGTGATGAAACGAGCTCCACCCTCCTCTACCCCAGCACCCAACCCTCCCCCATACCTCTACCCCACCCAACCCCCCACTTGTCATTCTTAACTGGCAATTACATCTCAAGCTAACCCCATACTTTACACTCATAGTCACATTACTAATACACAAACAAAACACTATAACATGTGAAAAGTATATAATATAACTAGGAATGCTGCAGCAAGAAATTAATGCATTATAATGCTGACAATAAAAAACATTGACAATGGCCATACCAGGCCTCATGCCTCAGGTTGTGTGTGCTTGCATGCATACATGTCTGTGTCTGTGTGTTTGGGTGTCTATGTGTGTGTGTGTATTTACTTAATTGTATTTACCTAATTGTGATATACAGGAAATGAGCTACGCTCGTGGGGTCCCGTCTCTATTTCTCAATAAATCAAATTTTGCCTTAAACTCATTTAAGTTTTTAGACCGGACGATCTCTTTGTCCAGGCTATTCCACAGGTCTATACATCTATACGGAAAACTAAATTTCTTGATGTCCTTCGAGCAGCTTGGCTTCTTTAGTTTCATTCCGTGTCCTCTTGTTGCTCTCTCATCCCACACAAACAGATTTTCTCTGTCAATTTTATCTACTCCTATCATGGTCCTGAACACTGCAATCATGTCACCCCTCTTTCTCCTTTCCTCTAAGGAGGGCAAATCCAGCCTTTCCAGCCTCTCCCTGTATGGCAAATCTGCCAGACTAGGGACCATCTTGGTTGCTGTTCTTTGTATTCTCTCAATCTTGGTTATATCTTTCTTTTTGTGTGGGGACCACACTACTGCTGCATATTCTAACCTGGGCCGGATCATGGCCACTATCAATTTTTTCATCATCTCCTCATCCATGTAATGAAATGCCACTCTTATATTGGTCAAGAGTTTATATGTCTCTCTCACTATCTTATTTATGTGCTTTTCAGGTGACAAACTATCCTGGACCAGCACTCCCAAATCTTTCTCTTCTCTCGCTTTTCTAATTGGTTCATTACCCATCAAATAATTCAATGATGGCCTCTTGGTACTTTTACCCATTTCCAATATTTTACATTTTTTTGCGTTGTATTTCATTTCCCACATCCGGCTCCAATCATATATCCTATCCAGATCCTCCTGTAGCATTTTACAGTCCTCTTCAACCTCTACCTTTCTCAAGATCTTTGCATCATCAGCAAACAGGCTTGCGTAGCTGTTCACTCCATCTACCATATCATTTACATAAATCAAGAACATTACTGGTGCCAACACCGAGCCCTGTGGGACACCACTTGTTACTTCCCTCCATCCAGATGTCCTGTCCTTTATTACTGTCCTCATTTGTCTGTCACTCAAAAAGTCTCTCATCCATTCCAGGAGGCTTCCCTTAAGTCCTCCTATATGCTCTAATTTCCATAACAGTCTCTTGTGGGGTACTTTGTCGAAGGCCTTCTCCAGATCTAAGTACACACAATCCACCCAACCGTCTCTCTCCTGTAGCACGTCAATCGCCCTTGAGTAGAAGCTCAACAAGTTGGAAACACATGACCTTCCACTTCTGAATCCAAACTGACTTTCAGTCAAAATATTCATCTCTTCCAGATATTTTATCCATCTATCTTTCAGGATTCTCTCACACAATTTCGCAACCATACTGGTTAGGGACACTGGTCTATAATTCAGGGGTTCTTCCTTGTTTCCTCCCTTATAGATTGGCACCACATTTGCCCTCTTCCATTCCCGAGGCACTTTCCCCTCTTCCAAGGAGCACACAATTAAATTGTGAATCTTATCCGCCAGTTGTTCTCTGCATTCCTTCAGTACCCAATTAGAGATTCCATCCGGTCCTGGGGCCTTCCTTACATCTTGAGCTCCCAGTAATTTATACACTTCCTGCACTTCCACTTTTATATCTTTTATCACTACATTTCTAATCATTCCCTCTCCTTCCACAAACTCCCTTTCCTTAGTGAAAACCGACTGGAAACATTTGTTCATTACTTCAGCTTGCATTACTGCATCCTTGTAGACCTCTCCTTCTACTTTCAGTTTGGTGATTCCTTCCCTTTGCTTCAATTTGCCATTAACAAATCTATAAAACAATTTGGGTTCATCCTTACATTTGTCAATTATACCTTTTTCAAAGTTCCTTTCTTCCTCTCTACGTATTCTTGTATATTCATTTCTAGTTCTTTTATATTCTTCCTTTTTTCTGATATTACTTCTCTTTTTCCATTTGTTCCATGCCATGTCCCTCTCTTTTTTCGCTATTATACACTTTCTATTAAACCACACCTTTTTCCTGTTTTCTTTCCCACTTACTCTTGGCACATATTTTTCCACTCCTGAAATACAGAGGTCTAGAAAGATATCCCACTTCCTCTGAATCTCTCGTTTTTCTGAATTGTCTCCAATCTGCATTTTCAAAAAATTTTCTCAATTCTGCAAAGTTTGTTTTCCCAAAGTTGTATCTTCCTTGCCTATAAAGCTCATCTCTTGGCACCACGTTCCCTATTATCATCTGAAACTCAATGACCACATGATCACGTTTTCCTATAGGACACAGATAATTTAATGATTCAATTACATCAGGTTCTTTGGATAGTAGCAAATCTAATCTTGCTGGTGTGTCATCACCTCTGAATTGTGTCTCTTCTTTAACCCACTGTGTCATTACATTATTCATTGCTATATTTAACAATTTAGTGCCCCACGAATCTTCGCTGCCTCCCGAGTCCCATTCCTCCCAGTTCACCTCTTTACAATTAAAGTCACCCATTAGGATTATATTGTTGCTTTTCTCGATCACTTTCTGTAGATAACTAACCATGTCTGACAACATCTCCTGGTATTCATCGTCATTCCATGCTCTCGTCTTAGGGGGAACATATACCACTGCCATATCTCTCTTACCATTCTCCCCAGTTTCTAGTTTCAAATTTATGGCTTCGGCCCTGCCCTCTGCAATTTCCACAGTATCTACGTTTATGTTGTCCGTCACTGCTATCATCACTCCTCCTCCCATTTTTTCTTTTCTGTCTCTTCTCCATAATTTGTATTTCCCACCTCCCATATGAATATCAATATCTTTCAATTTAGTCTCTACAAAGCACATAACATCAGGTTCGTGTGCCCTCAAAAAATCATTGATTTCTAACCTTGCCGATATTAGTCCATCAATGTTTGTGTACGCCACTTTCAAACTTTTTTCATCGTTTTTTATTCTCTCATCTCTCCTTCCTTCCGTCGGTACCACTTCCTCAATTTCTGGTCCATAACTCTCCAATAGAACTCTGTCTTCTCTTTCTCCGTTCGTTGTTCGTTTTTTATCTTTGCTTCCTTTACTAACTCCTTTAATTTAGCTCTTTCCTCTTCATTTGCATCTCTCCTAATCCAAACATTTTTAAACCCCTCTTTCTCTGACAATTTCCATGTTCTACTTATGATTTCATTCACTATTACTTGGGACTTAAACTTTACTTTCAAGGGCCTTGCCCCACCATCCTCGTACTTTCCTAACCTAAACACTTCTTCAATCTCTTCTTGGGCTTCATTGTTTCCTTCCATAACCACTGCTATTATTTCTTTAGCCTTGCTCAGTTCCTCTCTCTCTCTTTCAGATCTTACTGTCATTCGTTTTTCTTTTATTCCTGAGATTATCACACATTTTTTCATGTCTGCTACATCCCTGACCAAAGATTCTCTACTTCTTAGTACTCTAACCACTTCCTTCTCCACTTTTTCCTTACTTTGTTGTTCTATGATTTCCTTCAAATTTACATTTCCTTCCTCCTGTATTTTCTTCCACCCCTTATGTTGCTCCTTAATTTCCTGAATATGCTCATCTTGCCTCCTCGATTTTGATTCGTATTCATCTAGTTTACTTTTTATTCTGTCCCTTTCTTCTTCCAACCTCTTATTCTCCCTCTTCAGCTGTTTTATTTCATTTGATGCGGATTCGTTATTCGCCTTTAATTCTGTAACTTCTTTTTCTTGTTCCTCACTACGTGTGCTAACTTTTTCCAGTCTATTTTGTAGGAATTTGATCTCTCTCTCTTGCTCTATGGTCCGCTCCTGCAGCTGCTTAATTACTTCCCATACCTTTTTTAACTCCTGGACATTCCTCTCCGCCGTTTTCTCTACACCTGCTACTCTTGTTTCTTGCAGCTTATCACTTCCTTTGCCTACACTTAGCTCGGTGAAGCCCACAAATTCCCCCTCGCCAGTTGTAAACAATCTTCCGTCTCTCTCCGCCATGATGCAACCATATGGAAACTTTCTTTTTCACTTTGTCTTGTATTTTTAGGGCCGAAACTTGCGTTTTTTAAAACTAATATCCGACGGGACCACCACTCACGCATTCAACCACATAATCACAATAGGCTATCTCCTTTTCGCTGCTAGTTCTGCGATTATTTCCCCTCGATCCAGGAGCAGCTCCGTCTCTCTCCCTCCGTGTGTGTGTGTGTGTTTCTGTCAGTGTGTGCATGTTTTTTTGTTTGTGTGTATGTGTGTGTGTGTGTGTGTATTTACCTAACTGAGGATGAGATGGAGGGATGGAGTGGAGTGGAAAGGTATATGAGAGAGGGGGGTGTGAGTTGGGAGCATGGTAGTGAAATGGCAGGGGACAGAGTGACATGGAGGCGATTTGTGTGTGGCCACCCCGTGCGGGATTGAGGCATCTGGCAATAGAAAGATAGATAGTATTTACCTAATTGTGATATACAGGAAATAAGCTATGCTTGTGGGGTCCCATCTCTTTTTCTCAGTAAGTCAAATTTTGCTTTAAACTCGTTTAAGTTTTTAGACTGGACGATCTCTTTGTCCAGTCTATTCCACAGGTCTATGGATCTATATGGAAAACTATATTTCTTGATGTCCTTCAAGCAGCGTGGCTTCTTCAGTTTCAGTCCGTGTCCTCTTGTTGCTCTCTTATCCCATACAAACAGATCTTCTCTGTCAATTTTATCTACTCCCATCATGGTCCTGAACACTGCAATCATGTCACCCCTCTCTCTCCTTTTCCTCTAAGGAAGACAAATCCAGCCTTTCTAGCCTCTCACTGTATGACAGATCTGCCAGACTGGGGACCATCTTAGTTGCTGTTCTTTGTATTCTCCCAATCTCATTTATATCTTTCTTTTTGTGTGGGGACCACACTACTGCTGCATATTCTAACCTGGGGCAGATCATGGCCACTATCAATTTTTTCATCATCTCTTCATTCATGTAATGAAATGCTACACTTATATTGGTCAAGAGTTTATATCTCTCCAACTATCTTGTTAATGTGTTTTTCAGGTGACAAACTATCCTGGACCAGCACTCCTAAATCTTTCTCTTCTCTCGCTTTTGTGAATGGTTCATTACCCATTATATAATTCAGTGATGGTCTCTTGGCGCTTTTACCCATTTCTAATATTTTACATTTTTTTGCATTGAATTTCATTTCCCACATCCGGCTCCAATCATGTATCCTATCCGGATCTTCCTGCAGCATTTTACAATCCCCTTCAACCTCTACCTTCCTCAAGATCTTTGCATCATCAGCAAACAGATTTGCATAACTGTTCACTCCATCTACCATATCATTTACGTAAATCAGGAACATTACTGGCGCCAACACCGAGCCCTGTGGGACACCACTTGTTACTTCTCTCCATCCATTAGACATCCTGTCCTTTATTACTGTCCTCCTCTGTCTGTCTCTCAAAAAGTCTCTCATCCATTCCAGGAGGTTACCCTTCAGTCCTCCTACATGCTCTAATTTCCACATTAGTCTCTTATGGGGCACTTTGTCAAAGGCCTTCTCCAAATCTAAATACACACAATCCACCCAGCCGTCTCTCTCCTGTAGCACATCAATCGCTCTTGAGTAAAAGCTCAACAAGTTGGAAACACATGACCTTCCACTTCTGAATCCAAATTGACTTTGTCAAAATATTCATCTCTTCCAGATATTTTATCCACCTATCTTTCAGAATCTTCTCGCACAATTTTGCAACCATGCTGGTTAGGGACACTGGTCTATAGTTCAGGGGTTCTTCCTTGTTTCCTCCCTTGTAAATTGGTACCACCTTTGCTTTCTTCCATTCCCGAGGCACTTTCCCTTCTTCCAGCGAACACACAATTAAACTGTGAATCTTATCCGCCAGTTGTTCTCTGCATTCCTTCAGTACCCAATTTGAAATTCCATCTGGTCCTGGGGCTTTCCTTACATCTTGAGTTTCCAGTAATTTGTACACTTCCTGCACTTCCACTTTTATATCTTTTATCACTACATTCCTAGTCACTCCCTCCCCCTCCACAAACTTCCCTTCATTAGTAAAAACCAATTGGAAATGTTTGTTCATTATTTCAGTTTGCATTGCCGCATCTTTATAGACCTCTCCTTCTACTTTCAGTTTGGTGATTTCTTCCTTTTTTTTCAATTTGCCATTAACAAATCTATAAAACAATTTGGGTTCATCCTTACATTTGTCGATTATACCTTTTTCAAAGTTCCTTTCTTCCTCTCAATGAATTCTTGTATATTCATTTCTAGTTCTTTTATATTCTTCCTTTGTTCTGTTATTACCTCTCTTTCTCCATTTGTTCCATGCCATGTCCCTCTCTTTTTTCACTATCATACACCTTCTATTAAACCACTCCTTTTTCCTGTTTTCTTTCCCACTTACTCTTGGAACATATTTTTCCACTCCCGAAATACAGAGGTCTAGAAAGATATCCCACTTCCTCTGAATCTCTCGTTTTTCTGAATTGTCTCCAATCTGCATTTTCAATTTTTTTTTTCAATTCTGTAAAGTTTGCTTTCCCAAAGTTGTATCTTCCCTGCCTATACAGCTCGTCTCTTGGCACCACATTCCCTATTATCATCTGGAACTCAGTGACCACGTGATCACTTTTTCCTACAGGACACAGATATTTCAAGGATTCAGTTATGTCAGGTTCTTTGGTTAGCAGTAAATCTAATCTTGCTGGTGTGTCATCACCTTGGAATCATGTCTCTTCTTTGACCCACTGCATCATTACATTATTCATTACAAACAACGTAGTGCCCCACGAATCTTCGCCGCCTCCTGAATCCCATTCCTCCCAGTTCACCTCTTTACAATTAAAATCACCCATTAGAATTATATTGTTTCTTTTCTCAATCATTCTCTGACTAAATATATCTGTGCTTTTTACTTATCTCCTAATTCTACTGACTATCAAAAATTCTTTGACTATCTTACTTCTACGATGGAACACATTCTATCCATTTCTACTTTCTCTGAAATCTCCATTCTAGGAGATTTCAATGTTCACCACTACCTTTGGCTCTCCTCTCCTTTCACTGATCCACCTAGTGAACAAGCCTACATCTTTTCTATCCTTAATGACCTAGAGCAGCTTGTACAGCACCCTACCCGTATCCCTGACCGCCTTGAAGAGAGTTCCAACATACTTGACCTTTACCTAACAACTAATCCTTCTGCTTACACTGTTAATCTTTTCTCTCCGTTGGGCTCCTCTGATCATAACCTTATTACCTTAACCTGTCCTATTGCTCCAGTATGGCCTGTGGACCCTCCAAAGAAACCCCGCCTGTGGCACTTTGGAGCTGCAGATTGGGAGGCCCTCAGGCAGTACTTCTTTGATTTTCCTTGGAATGATTTTTGCTTCCATGGCCAGGAGCCATCTGAGTGTGCCTTGCGCATTACGGAGGTTATTCTCTCGGGCATGGAAGCATACATTCCTCTCTCATATCCTCTGACTAATGCAAGAAAGCCTTGGTTTAATCACACTTGTTCTAATGCTGTCCACAACAAGGACAGGGCCTATAAGAGGTACCGTAGCCAAACCACCCCTGAATCACATTTTTTATATATTTCTGCCCGGAATTGTACTAAGTCTGTTCTTCACTCTGCTAGAAATAATTTCATCTGTGCTAAATGTTCTCAACTCTCCAACTCGAATTCTTCTCGCTCCTTCTGGCACCTTGCCAAAAACCTTTCTAACAACTTTACCTCATCATCCTTCCCTCTTCTTTTCTACTCTGATGGCTCTGTAGCTATTTCTTCCACTGATAAAGCAGATCTCCTCACTCAGACTTTCTCCTCCAATTCCACCTTAGACGATTCTGGTGCTATTCCTCCATCACTTCCCCCCTCTGACTTCCTCTTGACTGACATTAAAATTTCTTCAGCTGATGTATTTTCTGCAATCACTGGCCTCAATACTAACAAGGCATATGGGCCTGATGGAGTCCCTCCTGTTGTCCTCAAAAACTGTGTTTCTGTGCTTACACCCTGCCTAGGTAAACTCTTTCGCCTTTGTCTCTCAACTTGTACCTTTTCTTCTTGCTAGAAGTTTGCTCTCATTCAGCCAGTCCCAAAGAAGGGTGACCATTCCCAACCCTCTAACTATCGTCCAACTGCTTTAACATCCTGTGTCTCAAAAGTTTTCGAGTCAATTCTTAACAGAAAAATTTTAAAGCATCTTTCCTGTCACAACCTTCTTTCTGATCGTCAGTATGGGTTCTGTCAGGGACGCTCCACTGGCGATCTTCTCACCTACCTTTCAGACTCCTGGTCATCCTCCTTTCGGGACTTTGGCGAAAGCTTTGTCATTGCACTTGACATCTCAAAGGCTTTCAATCGAGTCTGGCATAAATCTTTAATTTCCAAACTGACTTCCTATGGTTTCTATCCTTCTATCTGTGCCTTCATCTCTAGCTTCCTTTCTGGTCGTTCTATAGCCGCTGTTGTAGACAGCCATCGTTCTTCTCCTAGACCTATCAACAGTGGTGTTCCTCAGGGCTCTGTCCTATCACCAACTCTCTTCCTTTTATTCATTAATGACCTTCTAAGCTGTACATCTAACCCTATCCACTCATATGCTGATGATTCCACCCTTCACCTTTCCATTTGGTTTCTGCAACGTCCATCTCAGCAGTTACTTCAACAAAAAAGGGTTGAGGCTATGGCACACCTAATGTCTGACTTGACTCGTATCTCTGATTGGGGTAAAAATAATCTTGTTATTTTTAATGCATCAAAAACTCAGTTCTTACACTTATCAACCCGACAAAATCTTCCTCAGGATTACCCACTAGTGTTTAATAATGAACAGTTATGTCCTGCATCATCCATGAACATGCTTGGGGTTTCATTCTCTCGAGATTTGTCTTGGAAAGAACATATTACATCTCTTGTGAAATCTGCTTCCAAGAGATTAGGTGTGCTAAGTCGATTCCGAACTTTCTTTACCCCTGCACAGTTGTTGACCTTGTACACGGGTTTTATTCGTCCGTGTATGGAGTACAACTCTCATGTGTGGGGAGGCTCCCCACATGCAGCTCTTCTCAATAGGGTGGAGTCAAAGGCTTTTCGTCTCATTAACTCTCCTCCTCTTACTGATTCCCTTCAACCTTTGTCTCTTCGCCGCACTGTTGCATCTTTATCTCTCTTCTATCGCTACTTCAACGATCACTGTTCCTCTGAACTGTCTGCTTGCATCCCTCCACCTCTACGACGGGCACGTAGTACCCGTCTAGTAACAAACTCTCATCCCTATTCTGTCCAACTCTCTAATCCAAGAGTTAACCGTTACTCCCAGTCCTTCATTTATGCAACAGGTCAACTCTGGAACTGTCTTCCTCTGTCTGTATTTCCTACTTCCTATGATCTCCAGTCTTTCAAACGCAGTGTGTCCAGACATCTTGAAATGAACGGCTCTTGAATTTGGCTCTCTTTTGTATTGCTTTTGTTTTTTCTTGGAAAGAACAGTATGCAGGCCTGTGGCTTTTGGTTCCTTCTTCCTTGCATTAAAAAGAAAAAAAAAAAAAAAAGATAACAAACCATGTCTGACAACATCTCCTGGTATTCACCATCAATCCATGCTTTTGTCTTAGGTGGAACATATACTACTGCAATATCTCTCTTACAGTTCTCTCCAGTTTCTAATTTCATGTTTATCACTTCGGCCCTACCCTCTGCCATTTCCACAGAATCTACACTTAAGTTGTTCTTCACTGCTATCATCACTCCTCCTCCCATTTTATCTTTTCTGTCTCTTCTCCACAATTTGTATTTGCCATCTCCCATATGGCTATCAATATTCTCCCTTAACTTAGTCTCTAGAAAAGTACATAACATCAGGTTCATGTACCCTCAAGAAATCGTTGATTTCTAACATTGCCGATATTAATCCATCAACATTAGTGTACGCCACTTTGAAACGTTTTTCATAATTACTTATACCCTCTTCTCTCCTCCTCTCTGTTGGTACCACTTCCTCAATTTCTGGTCCATAACTCTCCAATAAAACACTGTCTCCTCCTCCTCCGTTCTCTGTTCGTTTTTTGCCTTAGCTTCCTTTACTAACTCCTTTATTTTAGCTCTTTCTTCCTCATTTGCATCTCTCCTTAGCCAAACATTTCTGAACCCCTCCTTTTCTGCTAATTTCCATGTCCTATTCATGATTTCATTTACTATTACCTGGGATGAACTTCACCTTCAATGGCCTTGCCCCTCCTTCCTCGTACTTACCTAATCTAAACACTTCTTCAATCTCTTTTTGGGCTTCGTTGTTGCCCTCCATGAATACTGATATTATTTCTTTAACTTTACTCAATTCTTCTTTTTCTCTTTCAGATCTTATTGTCATAAGCTTTTCTTTTACCCCTAAAATTATTACACATTTTTTCTTATCTGCTACATCCCTGACTAAAGATTCTCTACTTTTCAATACCCTAACCACTTCCTTCTCCACTGTTTCCTTGCTTTGTTGATGTATAATCTCTTTCAAATTTACATTCCCTTCCTCTTGAATTTTCTTCCACCCCTTATGTTGCTCCTTGACTTCCTTAATATGTTCATCTTGCATCCTTGACTTTGAATCACACTCATCTAATTTACTTTTCATTCTGTCTCTTTCTTCTTCCAACCTCTTGTTTTCCCTCTTGAGCTGTTTTATTTCATTAGTGGCAGATTCATTACTCACTTTTAATTCCATGACTTTTCTCTCGTGTGTGTGTGTGTCTTTCTGTCAGTGTTCTTACCTAATTGTATCTTTACAGGAATGAGTCAAGCTTGTACTGTCCCATGTCTTAAACCACTTTTATCATACATCTCCTTAAATTTATGAATTGTTTTGTCACATACTATTTCATTCGGTAGTGCATTCCACTGATCAATTGCCCTATTTGAGAAACTAAATTTCTTTACATCTTTATCACCTCTCTTTTTATGAAGTTTTTTGCAGTGTCCTCTTGCTGATACTTCCCCATAGGTTATATATTCATTTATGTCTATTTTCTCTTTCCCTAATATGCATTTATATAGCATAATCATGTCTCCTCTTTTTCAGTGGGTTAGAGTGCTCCGCTCTGGCCGTAGGGTCGGAGGATCGAATCCACCCAAGGGTCATTGGTAGACATCAGGAAGGGCATCCGGTCATAAAATGCTACACGCTCCAATTCCGAAAAGGCCGACGCATGCAAGCATGTTGCAGCCTTCAAAAAACGAAACGAAAACGAAACTTATAGTGTTGGCAGATTCAATTTTTCCAATCTTTCTTCATAGCTTAGATCCCTTAAGCTTGGTACCCATCTTGTAGCAGCCCTTTGAACTTTTTCAATCATATCTGTGTGTTTCTTGAGGTGAAGATTCCAGACTACTGCTGCATATTCCAGGGTTGGTCTAATGAAAGATGTTAATATCTTCCTCAGCATGTCTTCGTTAATGTATGTGAATGCTATTCTCATATTTGCAAGCAGTGTATATATGTTCCGTACCTTTTCATTTATGTGGTCTGCCGGAGTTAGTCTGTTATTGATAATCACACCTAAGTCCTTCTCTCTTTCTGATGTGTGTAGGGTTTTACTTCCTAATTTATAATCCCAATCTGGTCTTTTCCCGCTTTTACCAAACTTGATTACATGACACTTGTCCACACTGAATTCTATTTACCATGTATTACTCCATTCATGAAGTTTATTTAATTCGTCTTGTAGCTCTTTACAAGAGTCTATGTTACTAATTCTCCTTTGTATTTTTGCATCATCAGCAAACATATTTAAATAGCTTTCATTTCCAATATTATTATCTATGTCATTTATATACACTAAAAACATAATTGGTGCTAGCACTGAGCCCTGTGGAACTCCACTAGTCACTTCCCTCCATGATGAGTAATTACCCCTTAGTACTGTTCTCATTTCCCTTTTTCTGAGAAAGTCTTGCATCCAATAGTACAGTTTGCCTAGGATTCCTCCTTGATGGTACAGTTTCCATAAAAGTCTTTGGTGTGGTACTCTGTCACATGCTTTCTTGAAATCTATAGATACTGTCCACCCATCCTTCTCATTTCTGTAATGTTTCTGCAACTCTGTCACAGTAGCTTAATAAATTAGTAACACATGATTTTCCCTTTCTGAAACCAAACTGCCTTTCTGTTATCATATTGTGTTCTTCTAGATGGTTTACCCAGACTTTTCTTGTTAACTTTTCCAGTATCTTACTTACTACACTGGTTAATGATAATGGTTGGTAGTTGAGTGGATTTTGTCTATTCTCTTTCTTGAATAAGGGGACAATGTTTGCTTTCTTCCAAATATCGGGTAGTTTACCTTGACTCAAAGATTCTTTGAATATTAGTGATAATGGTCTACTTAACTCCTTTGCACATTCATGTAGAACCCAACATGAAATTTCGTCTGGACCATTTGCTTTTCCTTTGTCTAATTTACTTAACTCTTCCTGTATCTCTTTTTCTGATATTTGTATATCTGGTAATATGTGTGGGCATGCATGTTCCATATCATCCTTCTCAAAATTATTTTCTTCTGTGAAAACTGATTGGAAGTTCTTATTTAGTACTCCACAAATATCTTTCTCTTGTGTGTATAGGATCCCTTCATCCGTAATGGATTGTATTTTATCTTTTACTTTGGTTTTGCTTCGGATGTAGCTGTAAAACAGCTTCGGTTGATCACTACTTTTTTTATGATGTCCTCCTCAAACTGTTTTTGGGCTTCTCTCCTAATTCTTGTGTATTCATTTCTTGCCTGTTTGTAGTTATTATATGCCCTCTCACTATTGTGTCTTCTGTATCTATTCCACAACAAGTCTCTTTTTTCTTTTGGTTTTTTACATTCTTTATTAAACCATTTGTTTATTTTCATTTCTATTTCTTTGTACTGAGGGATGTAATTTTGGGACCCTATTTCATAAAGTTCACAGAATTTTCTATATATAACATTTAATTCTGGTCCTCTAAGTTCTTTTTCCCAATCTATTTCTAAGAAGAATTTCTTTAGGTAATGATAATTGCCCTTTTTGTAGTTAAGTCTCTTTTTGTA
>JAGKTI010000465.1:0-22537 GCA_018397915.1 Birgus latro
GACAGTCCTCGATCGGCCCCATTCTTGGAATGTATAGCTTCATGTTGTCAGTCTTCACCCTTGAGATCACCTTATTGAGTCTAAGCAAATCCGCTACAGTAGCTCGGTGGCTATTCACACTCAACTCACACACATCAAAGGCAATATCTGGCCGAGTGTATGTGGCAATCCAATTGAGTTGCCCAATTAATGCTTGGTACTCCATTTTCTCAGACTCGGACAGCTCCCCTGATTTTACTGCTGCACGATGTTTACTCAGCGTGACTGGTTTCAAAGATGAAGCATACTGGAATTGGTTGAGCATTATGTTGCCATCGATGTTGAAGGTGACATTGAGACCAACGTATTTGAAGGCTTTTGATTCTGAACTGCCGATGAGGAATATTTGACTCAAACGATTTATCACTTGCTGTTCGAACTCATGTGTACCAGCCCAAAAGGAAGTCGTCGACGTAGATGCATACAATGCCTTCGACTTTGCCACCATTGCTCCAAGAGAACAGCGCTGAATCCAGTGATGACACTTTAGCTCCGAGACTCAACAACTGATCTTTTACGCACAGGTACCAATGCCTAGCAGCATCACAAAGGCCGTAAACAGTTTTCTTTAGTCTCCATAACATACCATTTGCATATTCAGGCGGAGGACGTAAATGAACAACTCTCTCAATGTCGTTACTTTGCAAGTAGGCAGCTTTCACGTCCATAGTGTGGCAATCCCACTGGTTGGTGGAGGCCAAAGAAAGTGCCAAACGCGCTGCTTCCTTTGAACAAGTAGGCGAGTCTTTTCGGAGATCCAGTGTGTCTTCCTCAAATCCTCTGGCGACTAAGCGGGCCTTAACAATAGGCTTTCCATTTTTCAGTTTTTCTGTCACAACCCATCGAACCGTTATGGCACCTTGCCCAACATCATCTACTTCCTCATACACATCATTATTCTGCCAATTTGTAATTTCATTTTCCTTAGTGCATAATACGGCCTCAGAGTTGAAAAGAACAAGCATTCCTGTGTCATCATCAACCACTTCCCATTCGCTAAGATCCTTCTCCAAATCTATCCAATCAATGCTGCCATCAGGGTCCCTCTTCAAATTATAGCAGTGTTTGTACTTTACAGTGGCTTTACCTGCCCGACTTATAATCCTTCCAGACACCAACTCTCCACTTTCTGAATGTATTCCCTTTATACGTTGACCAACAGAAACTTTGGGAAGCTGATTAATCGGAACAGAAACTGTGGGAGGCTCATCAATTGGGACCACACCATCTTCCGACTCGTCATCTGGTGGACAGTCATTCAACACTTGCGTAGGATCGTCATTAGGCTTCTCCTGGACAACATTGTTCTTCTCATCACTGCTGACACCACTTTCAACTGTAGTATCTTGCTCTAGGGCTCGCGCTAGATGACATACGTTAACTCTCACGTATACACCGCCGTGTCTCACCAGAATTTGTTTCCCATCTCTGCCTATTACAATTCCGGGACCGTGCCACTCATGACTGTCATTTCTTTTGTAGAAGACTTCATCTCCATTCCGGATGTCGTTTAGGTCACTCGAACGTACGTTGTGCCGCAGAGCCCTAGCCAAGCGTTCATCTGATTCGGTCTTTATAAACTCTTGTCTACCTAAATGAAGAGCGTTCAAGTTGTCTCTCACAATTTTCGATGGTGATGAAGGTTCCAAGGCTGGAGCATCATTTGCGTACACATTAGGCAGACCAGGGTTTTGACCAAAAACAAGTTGGTGAGGAGAAAAGCTTGAGTAGTTGGTGAGAGCATTTCTTGCTGATACTGCCCATGCCAAGACCACATCCAATTCACACTGGCTATCAGCCATTATCTTCCTAACAATGTCACCAATGACTGCATTTTGACGCTCACAGACTCCGTTGCTCCAAGGACTCTCTGGAGATGTTGTAATGATCTTGATATTAAAGGCCTCTCCCAATGCTAGCATTTCCGCATTATTGAATTCACAGCCATTGTCTGTAAGAATTTTTCTAGGTGTGCCAAACACAACAATCCAGCTCCGAAATATTCCTTTGATAATGGTGAGCGCACACTTATCCGCAATTACTATCGCATTACAATACCTGGTCGCCAAATCAACAAGGACTAAGAAATAATGCCTTTCCCAAGCTTTTAAATCCATGGCTATGGCTTCGTTAAACTTAGATGCCATGGGCAAACTGACTACGGGTCGGGGCTTGGCTTTCTTAAATCTGCAACAGACTGTACAAGCATCAGATACAGCCTTGATAGCCCGTTCCAGTTTTCAACTTTTAATTCCCGCATCTGTGATCAGTTTAATTAGTTTTGGCGATGTTGGGTGTCCAAATTGCCTGTGAAGCTTCAAAGCGGTTTTTTCTACATCACCCCCACGAGATGCCAACATGATTGTTTCACAAAATTCACAATCTAGTCATGAGGAAATTGGAAGTAAGTAATGGCCTGAAGATGAGGACTTTAAATCAATGATAGTTCCACAGATTTTGACCTGGTCAGTTCCAAGGTTAATCAACATTTTTGCTTTTTTCATGGAATGTCTACTCAACAGCAAGGGAATATTGCAGTTCACATCAGTCACGATGGTAGCACGCATGTTTCCAATGTATCAGGGCAGAGTAACACGTTTGAGGGAAGAAACTGTGACACCATCAGCAAAAGTAAACGTTGAGGATGACGCTTCTTCTCTTACAGCATCACGTTCGTAGTCAGTGAGCTCACTTAGATAGCAATTGATCCATTCAACTCCACATACAGTTGTAGAACACCCTGTGTCTAGAAGAGCACATCCCTTAGGTTCTTCTACTAGAGTCTGTGACTTACCTCTACTAGCGGCATCATCCGCATAGCCCATAAATAACGACAGATGCACTGTTTCAGAATTCTCTTCTCGACTGCCGTCATTTTCGTATGCATCCGAACAGTCACGTGCCCAATGAAATCTAGAATCACATACGAAACACCTCGATACCTTTCCGTCAGGCCCAAGTGGGTTCTGCCTCCTGCCGGTGGATGAGCGTTGGGGAATTCTAGCAGATACGGTTGAACATCGGCCACTACCCCGACGTCGATCACGTATTGCACCACCCCGCAACATTCTCCGTCCTTGTCGAGTACCTCTAGCACGAAGAGTTTCCTCATCCTCAACTTTGTCACTCCAAAATACTGGTTCGTCTTTCACCTCCCGGGCGGACACCGATGCCTCGTTCTGCCTGCCAATTTCACCAGCAAAAATACGATTCAGGGCAGATATCACATTTTCGTATGTCAACTCAGTTCTCGCGGACATCACTAGTTGTCGCTCACTGTCTGAAAGTTTGCATGCAGCTAAGAGCATAAAAGCCATCACAGAATTTGGCAGTTCCATGTCCTGCTTGGTAAATTTGAAATAAACATGCTCAAATTCTGTCACGAACTCCCGAAAGTTCATATCACTGGCTCTTCTGAAGTTGTACAGCTCATAAAAAGATGCAAACTGTCAATGTCCTTTGTCCACGAGAAATAAACCGTCTAATTTTTTCAGCAGGGTCTGAACACCATCCTTCTGCTTCAGAACATCTGTATCAATCTGCGAAGACGCCACCCTCGCTCTTCCAGACAATGACAGGTGAATAGATAAGGCTTGTTTTTCTTTTGCTAGGTCTGTTAGTTCGCACCAAATGCCAATGTCTTTTTTCCAGCTCTGATATGCAGAATCATTTTCAAGTTTTGGAGGCCACTTGGTCGAACACGACGCCATTCTTCCAACTACGGTCTGCTACCAGTGTAGGAACTAGGCAAACCACACTCACCGGCCTCACAATGTGAACTGCCAAGGCTCCCGGTTGCATACCACAGGAACCATCCGATGACATCATCACTCGTGACTTAGCAGGTGTGTGCGTGCACACACACACTAACAGCTATGTTTAGGTAATTTACTTTGTATAATGAGTAGTCAAAGTCAGCAGAAGTGAAGTTCAAGACAATGTCAACTGCATATTCAGATTTGATGCAACAACAGGTGCCACTCTTGTTATGGAAGTCTGCGAGGAGATGGTAACCATGAAAACTAAATGGGGGTATGTCAATAGAGGGAGAGATTTGGGTTTCTGTGAGGAATAAGGCTAGAAAGGACACAGACTGAAGAAGAAGTGAAGATAATTCAAACTGATACTAAGATCATGGATGTAAGTTAAATATAAAGCCAAACCCTCACTTCTCCTTTGACGAGCACAGTCTGTAGTTGCAACAATCGCTGTAGACAGTTACTTGATGACAACCAGGAGAGTCCTGTGCTGCCAGCACTCCCTGACAGTGGTTGCAATCTGAGGTACCACCAAATTTGCTTTTGATATTGCAGCAGCCATTGCTAAAGGGGAATGCAACAGGTGTGATGTCTAATGTGCATGCAGTGTGGTGCAGACAGTTGGAAGCAGAGGTTTACGAGAGTAGGCTGGCCTGCTCTCTGTGTTGTGTTGTTGAAAACACTAAAAATGTTCAGCAAAGGGAGATGATCAGGAACAGGTCCTGAGGACTGGTGAAACAAGAGCTTCAGCTCTCCCTGTCACCAGAATGCCATCCACCTCAGGAGTACCACCCTGTTTGATTGGTGCTACATGGATTAATTTCTTAAAACTTTCTTCTCAGATTTGCCACTTACCTCAATTAATATCTTAAACTGTTTCCTTCTGGCCAATGAGATACAAAGGAGGTCATACACTGCAGTTGCATTGTCAAAGGCATGAACCCGGGCATTTTTGAATTCTGGGGACTGACTCAACACAGCCTCCCTCACTGCCATGGCCTCACTGTAGAAGAAACAGCATGCAATGAGGTGAGAATGTAAGGTATAGGGAAGTCTTGTTATACAAGTGGGATATGTTAATGGAGGACTGCTCAGATAGTGAAAATTCATACAACAGAGTATATAACTCATGGGAAAAACAGGGTTAGGTTACTAACCACCATTAACCCAGATCCAGGAAATTTTATGGAAGTATGATGATTAGAAACACCTTATACACACCTATAATACTACCATATGCCCTATAATAATGCATAATTATGGTTATGGATGCAAACAGGAGGAGGAAATAAAATGAATAAAGTACTGTATGTAAATTTATTCACAAAGTGGTACAAGCACTGTCTGGTTGAGCCACCCCTAAGTCTCTCCACCAATGAGAGATGTGGGGTGTGGGAGAGGATGGGGGACTCGCAAGCTCCTCCCACATATGTCTACATCACAGCCCTGCTGAGTTTCCAGTGGGAGATGGCGAGCTTCTCAAACCTTCCACACACAACAATTCATTTTTCAAGATGACAGATTTTCATGCTCATATCACTGAATTTGGGTCTAAATCGCCCATTCTTGTATCGCTGGTTTCTCGTGTAGCAGATGCTCGTATAACAACACCAGCGTGTACTACTGTTGACACATTCAGTGTCAGTTCCCACCCCTTCCTCAGGCTATAAGATATATATTTTTTCAAACAAGAAAGAAAAGGGCCAAAGTCAGCATGTCTTCATACTAAAACATACACTAAGAACACTGAATTTCATTACTAATAGTTTCAATCTTGGGACTGCTAAAAACAAAGATGTATATAAGAATTATGTAATAATAACAATAATAATAATAATGATAATAATAATAATAATAATAAAAATAAAAAATAATAATAATAATAATAATAATAACAATAAGGTTTCACATTTATTAAAAAGCATCATTTCTAAAGAATTCACCTGTGCAAAAAAAAAAAAGTACAGGTATACCCCAATTTAACAATGCAATTGGTTAGGTAAAAACCCATCATTAGGTGGGGTACTGTATATTGCGGTAGATTTAACATGTAAAGTACAAGGATGCATTTTTCAGAAATGGGTGTCCCCCCACAAAGAAGCCCTAAACCCACCCAAATTAGGCCAAAAACATGTTTAAACCCAATCTAAATGGCCTAACAGCTGTACAAGAAGTTAATCTAAGCCTAACACCTGTAAATAACTCTCTAAAACCAATAAATAAAATCTGAAAATCATAAAAAATAAGTCAGACAATATCAAACATATCATTTACTTCTTGCAAGTCCATGTCTGGCCCTGGCTGTCATCCTTGCTATCCCCTCGGAGGCTAGGGGACATGTGGTGCTCCCTAGCACTCACTCATCCTCCTTAAAGCCCTCAAACCCCATCTCCGGGGCAGGGTCAGAGGTGTGGGGGGGAAGCCTGGCAAGGTGGGGTGGTGGTAGCAGGAGACTGATGCACTGACTCTGGGGGCTGCGATGGAGTGTGATGCGATGACTCAGGCACCGGCTCTGGGGTGCAATGTGGTGGCTCTGGGGGTGGCAATGGAGTGTGATGCGATGACAGAGGAGGTGGTGAGGGAGACCACTGTGATGAGTGATGAGGTACTAACGGAGACAGATGTGGTGCCTCACGTTGCGGAGAGGGAGACAGAGGCAGTGGCCGACGTGGTGTGGGAGATGGAGGCTGGGGCGAGGAAGGCAGTGATGGAGTGGCAGAGTGCCGCAGTGGAGAGACAGGTAACGGGAGATGGGGATCAGCTGGAGGTGAGGTCCAGCACTAGGGGCTGAGTACGTCCTTGGCGGGAGGAGGCCCTGGGTATGTCTCCGCTGGCTGATGGCTAGGGGAGATGCTCTGCTGGTTGAGGGCTGGGGAGATGCTCTGCTGGTTGTGGGCTGGGAAGATGCTCTGCTGGTCAAGGGTTGGGGAGATTCTCTGTGGGTCGCTGGCATGGTGAGGGACTGTTTGAAGAAGGCAGTGACTGTAGTCTGCCTGGCCATCCTCTTTTTTCCTATAGCAACGTCCTGTACACCTTCATCCCCTCCTCCACCCGATCAGATGCGTCATTGTTTTGTCCTGTGAGAGGGTCATGTAAGTGCATAAGTGCATTGACCTCATCCACCTTGGTCACAATCTCCCTCAGAATTTTCATATTGAGGGCTCGCACTTCAGGGACGACCTTCCCTCCTGTGCCTCCTGGTGCACCTGCTGAATCTCTATATTGAGGAAGCTCCTCACAGCTGAGCTCCTCCCTGTGGCTTTCCAAGACCTCCTCCATCCCCTCCTTGTCGACCTACCCGAAGCCTGCCTATGCCTTGTGTGACAGTTGAACAATTTCCTGCCACACACATTGCACCAGCGGAACTTGCACGCCCTCGGTGATGCTGGTGAAGGAGTGAACTCACTCCAGCCACAGCGTCCGCCACACAACATTCATTGTGGGCTGGCTTACTTCCCGCCACGCAGCAGTGATGTTCTCTATGGTGTGGCGTATATTATAGCCTTTCCAGAATGTCTGCACTGTTGTCTTGTCGTCGCTATCAGAGGCCCTCATCAACTGCTGCATAGTGCAGCGGAGGTAATATGCCTTAAACACTGCGATCATCCCCTGGTCAATGGGTTGCAACAAGGACGTGGTGTTGGGTGGCAGGAACACCACTTCTATGTTGCTTTCCCAGTCCTTCATTGCGGGAGGATGGCTAGGTGCATTGTCTACCACCACCAGAAGTCTGTTGGCTAAGTTCTCCCTGGAGGCATACCTCTTGAGGACACGAGAGAGGTAGGAGTGAAAATAGGAAGAGCAGATGTCGGAAGTCAGCCAGGCCTTCCTGTCTGACTTCCAAATCACTCCTAAATTCTCCTTCACATACCCCACCAGAGCCCTGGGGTTTTCAGAGTGGTAGACCTTCAGCAGCTTCAACCTGAGGTCACCCTCAGCGCTGTCCCCCAGGAGCAGTGTAAGCCGGTCCTTCGAGGCCATGAACCCTGGCATAGACTTTTCCTCTGTTGCAAGGAATGTCTTTGAGGACATTCTCTTCCAAAAAAGCCCAGTCTCGTCAAAATTCAAAACCTCCTTCACACTGTAACCACCCTCTGTGATGATGTGCTTCAGCTCATCAGGAAATGTTGCCACCGCCACCATATCCGAACTCACCATACATCTTTACGTGCTGAAGCTTGCCCGCCTGTTGAAGCGGTCAAACCACTCATGACTGGCCTTAAGTGTTTCCCTATCATCAAGATTCTGCCTCACTTTTATTTCCTCCCATATTGAGACAGCCTTGGTGCAAATGATAGCCTGACTCATGGATGCCTTCCTCCTGTTCTGGTTCTCCACCCACATGCGAAGCATCTGCTCCAGCTCCTCCATCCCAGGCTCTCTATGGTGGGTGATACGGGAGGCAGATAAGGTTGCAATCTCCCCAGTGGCAGCCTTCATGGCCTCCCACTTCTTGATAATGGTGGAGACAGTCGACTGGGCCAGATGGAGAGCCGAGGCGATGGCACATGCGTCCTCGCCTCTGTCGTGGCGCTTAAGAATATCAACTCCACTTCCAGAGACACAGTTTTACTAGCACTCTTCACAAGAACATTGCCAACACCAACAGTAGCAGGCCGCTTACCACCATGACTAAAGTCCCCACTGGCAGCACCACTAGCACAACCATGTGCAGCACCCTTATCTGATATAATCACACTTATTTAGGCATGTGGAGAGGATGGAGAGTGAAAGATTGACGAGGAGAGTGTATGTGAGTGAGGTGGAGGGGGCGAGAGGGAGGGGGAGGCCGAGGATGAGATGGAGGGATGGAGTGGAGAGGTATATGAGAGAGGGGGGTGTGAGTTGGGAGCGTGGTAGTGAAATGGCAGGGGACAGAGTGACATGGAGGCGATTTGTTTGTGGCCACCCCGTTCGGGATTGAGGCGTCTGGCAACAGATAGATTTTTTTTTCTTTTTTTATGCATGGAAGAAGGAACCAAAGGCCACAGGCCTGCATACTGTTCCTTCCAAGAAAAAGCAAAAACAGTACAAAAGAGAGCCAAATTCAAGATCCGTTCAATTCGAGATGCCTGGACACACTGCGTTTGAAAGACTGGAGATCATAGGAAGCAGGAAATACAGACAGAGGAAGACAGTTCCAGAGTTGACCAGTTGCATAAATAAAAGACTGGGAGTAATGGTTAACTCTTGCATTAGAGAGCTGGACAGAAAAGGGATGAGAGTTTGTTGCTAGAAGGGTACTACGTGCCCGTCATAGAGGTGGAGGGATGCAAGCAGACAGTTCAGAGGAACAGTGACCATTGAAGTAGCGATAGAAGAGAGATAAAGATGCAACAGTGCGGCGAAGAGACAATGGTTGAAGGGAATCAGTAAGAGGAGGAGAGTTAATGAGACGAAAAGCCATTGACTCCACCCTATTGACAAGAGCTGCATGTGGGGAGCCTCCCCACACATGAGAGTTGTACTCCATACACGGGCGAATAAAACCTGTGTACAAGGTCAACAACTGTGCAGGGGTAAAGAAAGTACGGAATCGGCTTAGCACACCCAATCTCTTGGAAGCAGATTTCACAAGAGATGTAATATGTTCTTTCCAAGACAAATCCTGAGAGAATGAAACCCCAAGCATGTTCAAGGATGATGCAGGACATAACTGTTCATTATTAAACATTAGTGGGCAATCCTGAGGAAGATTTTGTCGGGTTGATATGTGTAAGAACTGAGTTTTTGATGCATTGAAAATAACAAGATTATTTTTACCCCAATCAGAGATACGAGCCAAATCAGACATTAGGTGTGCCATAGCCTCATCCCTTTTTTGTTGAAGCAACTGCTGAGATGGACGTTGCGGGAACCGAATGGAAAGATGAAGGGTGGAATCATCAGCATATGAGTGGATAGGGTTAGATGTACAGCTTAGAAGGTAACTGATGAATAAAAGGAAGAGAGTAGGTGATAGGACAGAACCCTGTGGAACACCACTGTTGACAGGTCTAGGAGAGGAACGATGGCCGTCTACAACAGCGGCAATAGAACGACCAGAAAGGAAGCTAGAGATGAAGGCACAGATAGAAGGATAGAAACCGTAGGAGGGCAGTTTGGAAATTAAAGATTTATGCCAGACTCGATCAAAAGCCTTTGAGATGTCAAGTGCAATGACAAAGCTTTCGCCAAAGTCCCGAAAGGAGGATGACCAAGAGTCTGAAAGGTAGGTGAGAAGATCGCCAGTGGAGCGTCCCTGACGGAACCCATACTGACGATCAGAAAGAAGGTTGTGATAGGAAAGGTGCTTTAAAATTTTTCTGTTAAGAATTGACTCGAAAACTTTTGATACGCAGGATGTTAAAGCAATTGGACGATAGTTAGAGGGTTGGGAATGGTCACCCTTCTTTGGGACTGGCTGAATGAGAGCAAACTTCCAGCAAGAAGGAAAGGTACAAGTTGAGAGACAAAGGCGAAAGAGTTTATCTAGGCAGGGTGTAAGCACAGAAGCACAGTTTTTGAGGACAACAGGAGGGACTCCATCAGGACCGTATGCCTTTTTAGTACTGAGGCCAGTAATGGCAGAGAACACATATGCTGAAGAAATTTTAATGTCAGACATAACATGTCTCCCAGATAACAAAACTCCTCCACACACTCAGGTGAGTCTCTTGAGTGTGTGGAGGAGTTCTGTTATCTGGGAGACATGTTATGTGCCGGAGGTGGGGCTGGAGTTAGCTCGGTTGCTAGAGTGAGAAGTGGTTGGAAGAAGTTCAGGGAGCTGTTGCCTCTCCTGACATTGAGAGGACTCTCCTGTGTATGCAGCATGTGTTAGGAGTGTGATGCTGTATGGTAGTGAGATCTGGGCAGTAAAGGAAGAGGATATTCGCAGGTTTAAACGTACAGAAATGACAATGATTAGGTGGATGTGCAGTGCGTCCCTGCGTGTAAGGCCTGGGGGGGCTGGGTTTACGATAGAAGAGTTGAGAGGTAGGATGGGACTGGAGTGTATTGGTGTTGTGATGAGGAGAGGTAGGCTGAGGTGGTTTGGACATGTGGAGAGGATGGGGGATGATAACTGGGTGCAGAGGGTGAGAAGTGTTAATATTGGGGGAGGGGTTGGGAGGGGTAGACCGAGAAAGACATGGGACGAGGTCATTAAATGTGACTTAAGGGTTAAGGGACTGAATAGAGAGGCTGCCAGAGATCGAGCAGCATGGAGAGCCACCATTAGGTGACCAAGGCCGACACATGCAAGCATGTTGGAGCCTTCAAAAACGAAAAACGAAAACAACAGGAAGTCAGAGAGGGGAAGTGATGGAGGAATAGCACCAGAATCGTCTAAGGTGGAATTGGAGGAGAAAGTTTGAGCAAAGAGATCTGCTTTATCAGTAGAAGAAATAGCTACAGAGCCATCAGAGTAGAAAAGAGGAGGGAAGGATGATGAGGTAAAGTTGTTAGAAAGGTTTTTGGCAAGGTGCCAGAAGGAGCGAGAAGAATTCGAGTTGGAGAATTGGGAACACCTAGCACGGATGAAATTGTTTTTAGCAGAGCGAAGAACAGACTTAGCACGATTCTGGGCAGAAATATATAAAAGGTGTGATTCAGGGGTGGGTTGGCTCCGGTACCTCTTATAGGCCCTCTCCTTGTTGCGGACAGTATTAGAACAAGCGTGATTAAACCAAGGCTTTCTTGCATTAGTCAGGATATGAGAAAGGAATGTATGCTTCCATGCCTGAGAGAATAACCTCCGTAACGCGCAAGGCACACTCAGGTGGCTCCCGGCCATGGAAGCAATAATCAGTCCATGGAAAATCAAAGAAGTACTGCCTGAGGGCCTCCCAATCTGCAGCTCCAAAGTGCCACAGGCGGCGTTTCTTTGGAGGGTCCACAGGCTGTACTGGAGCGATTGGACATGTTAAGGTAATAAGATTGTGATCGGAGGAGCCCAACGGAGAGAAAAGATGAACAGTGTAAGCAGAAGGATTAGTTGTTAGGAAAAGGTCAAGTATGTTGGAACTCTCTCCAAGGCGGTCAGTGATACGGGTAGGGTGCTGTACAAGCTGCTCTAGGTCATTAAGGATAGAAAAGATGTAGGCTTGTTCACCAGGTGGATCAGTGAAAGGAGAGGAGAGCCAAAGGTGGTGGTGAACATTGAAATCTCCTAGAATGGAGATTTCAGAGAAAGGAGAAATGGATAGAATGTGTTCCATCGTAGAAGTAAGATAGTCAAAGAATTTTTGATAGTCAGTAGAATTAGGAGATAAGTAAACAGCACAGATATATTTAGTCAGAGAATGACAGGAAAGCCAAAGCCAGAGAGCAGAGATAGATAGATTTAGGCCAAAATTCACACAAAATCGCACTGCAAACACGATTAGAATCACTGCTCTACTCACGGCACTGCTCATAAGCAGTTACGATGCACTACGATAGTGGCTTGCGTAACTTTGGTGATGCATCACGATGCAGGGTAGGTGAGTGTAAGACAGTTCCTAACTCAGAGATGGACAGTGCGAGAAGAACGATATGGGTAAGCGTGGGGTTAGCGAAGGTTGAGGGGACCACACAAGCATTTCTGCATATCCTGGGAGGCGGGTGGGCTCTGCTGCTGGCTATGGGAACATGCATGATTCAAAATTTTGGCCCATCACCCGTGGATGAGACCTCAGAGGGCACATCGTTGAACCAGGGCACGACCATCGTCAAGAGGGATATGGTGGTATTTCTACCCCCATTGATAAGCTGGGGTATCGCATCTAGGGGTCTCGTATATCAGGGTATACCTGTTCTGTGATGGATGATATAGGGCTTAATTATTGCCACTTTCATAATTTTTTACTGATGAAGTTTGTATTGTATTGTATACGGAATCTTCAGTTAGCCGAACTCAGGCCGAGACCACGTATGAAAGTAGGCCGAAATGCGAAAGTAGTGGGAGAAATGGCGCCAAGCGGACTCGTGGCGCCAGTCTGTTGCTTGCTTTTGGAGACGGTAGTTGCGCCATTCTTACTGTCATTTAGTGCTGAACAGTGCTCTCTTTTTGCCTTCTGCCTTGCCATGGAAGGTTCATAGCTTAAAAGAAGTGATACTAGCACCTCTACTCGTAAAGGAATGAAGCTAAAAAAAAAAAAAATTTGCGCGTGCGACAGTGTAGTGATCATGATTAAAGTTCAGTACTATTATTACTGAAAGTGTTACATTGCAGTCTATTACAGTGATTACATTTAAGTTTAGTTCTTAATATAGAGTGAAATAAATACTGGGTACTGTGTAGAATTTACGTTAAAGTATGAACTAACCCACCTTCACCAACTCCGTCTCCAAAACAAAACAAACTGCAATTTCAAAGAATCTACTGCTTCTAACGAAAGGTGTTACATTGCAGTCTATTACAGTGATTACATTTAAGTTTAGTTCTTAATATAGAGTGAAATAAATACTGGGTACTGTTTAGAATTTACGTTACAGTATCAACTCAACCACCTCCACCACCTCTGTCTCCAAAACAAAACAAACTGCCAAAGAATCTACTGCTTCTAACGAAAGGTGTTACACTGCAGTCTATTATAGTGACTACATTTAAGTTTAGTTCTTAATATAGAGTGAAATAAATACTGGGTACTTATTAGAATTTACGTTCAAGTGTGAGTTAAACCACCTCCACCACCTCCGTCTCCAAAACAAAACAAACTGCCGACGATCTTCTGCCTCTGACGAAAGGCAAATTATGTGCACTGAATTCTTTCTTTTTTGTCTTTCTTTATTAATTTATACATTGTATATGCTCCTTTACTTTAGTGTTAAGAAGACAAGTAATAAGTACTGTTATTGCAATTTGGTGGGTGGTGAAAGTCCATCTCCAACACACGTTACCAACAATCGGTACTGCCTCTGTGAATGATTTTCTACCAATTAACCACTTCAGTACTGTGACGTATATTTCCACTTTATTTACGCTTCCTCCAGCCGATTTTATGGCACTCAGGACTGGACTCACATACTGAAGGGGCTAACAAAGGCTGTACCAACCCCGTGCACTTCCACAGATCCAACCTAGACTGACTAAAATTGTCTGGTGGCAGCAAGAACAAAATGAAAATACACCCAGCATTGAAGGGGTTAAATGTACATTAAATGCACTATATTGTTTTTTGTCATAACTAATTTCTTTATATATGCTTCTTTAATTTAGTGTTGAAAGGACAAGTAATAGGTATTGTCTTAGCAATTTTGGGGGGTGATAATTCGGTAATTTAGCAATTTTGGGGGGTGAAAATTCGGTAAGCCGGAAAATTCGGTAATTCGAACCAGGGTAGAGCCCCATATAGTTCAGCTTATCAAGGGTTTACTGTACTTGTACTGTAATTGTAAAAATCTATATCAATACATAAAAGAGCAGTGCTGTTTGTTTCTCTTTCAATCACATCCAAACCAAAGGCCATGGACCCCCAGACCCATATATACTCTGAATCAGGGTGAGCCAAGGATGGTTTTGGGGGGGGTTTAAATTTCAGATCTGGGTCATCTGAGGTCACCAATAGAGTGTTTGCCTGGGCAACGCTGGGTAACCCTGAGGACCAACTTTTGGCATGGAGACTCACGTGACATCCAGCCTGGACATAGGCTATGTGAGGTTGACCTTCAAAGTCATTTGTGGTCACCGGTGATACACGCTTGAATGACTGGACCCAGCAGCACAATTTTTGGCATGGAGACTCACATGACTTCCAGTTAGGACATAGGCTATGTGAGGTTGACCTCTGAGGTCATTTGAGATCACCAGTTGGAGGTCATTTGAGGTCACTGGTAATAGTATCCAGTGCGAACAAACACTGTGCATTAGTTTGCGAAAGCTGAAACAGAAAGTTCCTGGACCTCTTATAATCCCTCTTAAAAGCATAAGGGGTACATGGTCTTTCTGGAGTAGAAAGAAAGATTGAACTAGAACAAAATTGGATTAGAGTGTTTGCCTTTTTGGCCCGGCAACACCAGGTACCCCTACTAGTAATATATATATGTGTCAAGTGCTAGTGAATTCCCAATGGAAGAACTGGCACTTTTGAGAAACAAAGACCTTGTTATTATTATTACTGTCATTACTATTATTATCATTATTGTTATTGGTGGTAGGGGGAGGCACCCACCATCCCTCATTCAATGTAGTGCTGCTCTCGGATGTCTGCCCTTTCCTCTCTTCTTTCCTTCCTTCCCCTTCTGGCTTTATTTCCTTCATTTTTTCCTCTTCCTTCTGCCTATGGTGACTTTCCACTCCCTCTTCTGTCTTTCTTTCCTTCATTCTTTCCTCTTCCTTCTGCCTATGGGCGACTACACTGAGTGACAAGCCAAACAGTTTCTTGTACACTAAGAAACCATTTACTGCGCTGGGTGGTAACCATATAACCAAATTATGCTGCCTGATTGTTTAGTGAGTAATTGAGGCGCTCCAATCGGATTGAGCCTGTGCAGGTTTATATCCAAGGGATGGTTGGGGTTTATTGCTCATGTAATGCCACTCAGGGATGAGTGAGGTTGGTCACTCTCATCTTAAATGTCAGAACCAACTTGCCTAGCCTCGGGCTCCTATGCTCCTCATGGGGCAACATACGATTGGATGACGGATGGATGGATTATTTTTATTATCAAAATCGTATGGACTTGCCTTAACTTGAAAATATGTACATAACTGTATGTGTTACTTCAAATTGAAAATTGAAAATTGATTTGTGTTAAATTGACATACAACTGTAATCAGCTAATGCAACAGCTGATATGTTAAATCAACTCAAAATTTCAAGCTGAGCAGCTTTGCATTTCATAAGCAAGTCACTTAAATACTGTACCTCCTCAGAGCTCAAATCGAAAATCACCTAACAGTTAGCTAAAGCAAAAGATGACATTTCAGATCAACTCAAAATTTCAAGCTCAGCAACTTTGTATTTCATAAGAAAATTGCTCAGAGCTCTCAATGAGCAGATATTCTAACCTTCCTTGAAAACACACACACACACACACACAGGTCGTAGAGGGAGAGAGACGGAGCTGCTCCTGGATCGAGGGGAAATAATCGCAGAACTAGCAGCGAAAAGGAGATAGCCTATTGTGATTATGTGGTTGAATGCGTGAGTGGTGGTCCCGTCGGATATTAGTTTAAAAAAACACAAGTTTCGGCCCGAAATATACGAGACAAAGTGAAAAAGAAAGTTTCCATATGGTTGCATCATGGCGGAGAGAGACGGAGGATTGTTTACAACTGGCGAGGGGGAATTTGCGGGCTTCTCCGAGCTAAATGTAGGCAAAGGAAGTGATAAGCTGCAACAAACAAGAGTAGCAGGAGTAGAGAAAACGGCGGAGAGGAATGTCCAGGAGTTAAAAAAGGTATGGGAAGTAATTAAGCAGCTGCAGGAACGGACCATAGAGCAAGAGAGAGAGATCAAAGTCCTACAGAATAGACTGGAAAAGGTTAGCACACGTAGTGAGGAACAAGAAAAAGAAGTTACAGAATTAAAGGCGAATAATGAATCAGCATCAAATGAAATAAAACAGCTGAAGAGGGAGAATAAGAGTTTGGAAGAAGAAAGGGACAGAATAAAAAGTAAGCTAGATGAATACGAATCAAAATCGAGGAGGCAAGATGAGCATATTCAGGAAATCAAGGAGCAACATAAGGGGTGGAAGAAAATACAGGAGGAAGGAAATGTAAATTTGAAGGAAATCATAGAGCAACAAAGTAAGGAAAAAGTGGAAAAGGAAGTGGTTAGAGTACTAAGAAGTAGAGAATCTTTGGTTAGGGATGTAGCAGACAAGAAAAAATGTGTGATAATTTCAGGAATAAAAGAAAAACGAATGACAGTGAGATCTGAAAGAGAAAGAGAGGAACTGAGCAAGGCTAAAGAAATAATATCACTGGTTATGGAAGGAAACAATGAAGCCCAAGAAGAGATTGAAGAAGTGTTTAGGTTAGGAAAGTACGAGGATGGTGGGGCAAGGCCCATGAAAGTAAAGTTTAAGTCCCAAGTAATAGTGAATGAAATCATAAGTAGAACGTGGAAATTGTCAGAGAAAGAGGGGTTTAAAAATGTTTGGATTAGGAGAGATGCAAATGAAGAGGAAAGAGCTAAATTAAAGGAGTTAGTAAAGGAAGCAAAGATAAAAAACGAACAACGAACGGAGAAAGAGAAGACAGAGTTCTATTGGAGAGTTATGGACCAGAAATTGAGAAAGTGGTATCGACGGAAGGAAGGGGAGACGAGAGAATAAAAAACGATGAAAAAAGTTTGAAAGTGGCGTACACAAACATTGATGGACTAATATCGGCAAGGTTAGAAATCAATGATTTTTTGAGGGCACGCGAACCTGATGTTATGTGCTTTGTAGAAACTAAATTGAAAGAAGATATTGATATTTATATGGGAGGTGGGAAATACAAATTATGGAGAAGAGACAGAAAAGAAAAAATGGGAGGAGGAGTGATGATAGCAGTGAAGGACAATATAAACGTAGATACTGTGGAAATGGCAGAGGGCAGGGCCGAAGCCATAAATTTGAAATTAGAAACTGGGGAGAATGGTAAGAGAGATATGGCAGTGGTATATGTTCCCCCTAAGACGAGAGCATGGAATGACGATGAATACCAGGAGATGTTGTCAGACATGGTTAGTTATCTACAGAAAGTGATCGAGAAAAGCAACAATATAATCCTAATGGGTGACTTTAATTGTAAAGAGGTGAACTGGGAGGAATGGGACTCGGGAGGCAGCGAAGATTCGTGGGGCACAAAATTGTTAAATATAGCAATGAATAATGTAATGACACAGTGGGTTAAAGAAGAGACACGATTCAGAGGTGATGACACACCAGCAAGATTAGATTTGCTACTATCCAGAGAGCCTGATGTAATTGAATCATTAAATTATCTGTGTCCTATAGGAAAGAGTGATCATGTGGTCATTGAGTTCCAGATGATGATAGGGAACATGGTGCCAAGAGATGAGCTTTATAGGCAAGGACGATACAACTTTGGGAAAGCAAACTTTGCAGAATTGAGAAAATTTTTTGAAAATGCGGACTGGAGAGGGTTCAGAGAAACAAGAGAGATACAAAGGAAGTGGGATATCTTTTTGGACCTCTACAATTTGGGAGTGGAAAAATATGTGCCAAGAGTAAGTGGGAAAGAAAACAGGAAAAAGGTGTGGTTTAATAGAAGGTGTATAATAGCGAAAAAAGAGAGGGACAAGGCATGGAACCAATGGAAAAAGAGAGGTAATATCAGAACAAGGGAAGAATATAAAAGAACTAGAAATGAATATACAGGAATACGTAGAGAGGAAGAAAGGAACTTTGAAAAAGGTATAATTGACAAATGTAAGGATGAACCCAAATTGTTTTATAGATTTGTTAATGGCAAATTGAAGCAAAGGGAAGGAATCACCAAACTGAAAGTAGAAGGAGAGGTCTACAAGGATGCAGTAATGCAAGCTGAAGTAATGAACAAATGCTTCCAATCGGTTTTCACTAAGGAAAGGGAGTTTGTGGAAGGAGAGGAAGTGATTAGAAATGTAGTGATAAAAGATATAAAAGTGGAAGTGCAGGAAGTGTATAAATTACTGGGAGCTCAAGATGTAAGGAAGGCCCCAGGACCGGATGGAATCTCTAATTGGGTACTGAAGGAATGCAGAGAACAACTGGCGGATAAGATTCACAATTTAATTGTGTGCTCCTTGGAAGAGGGGAAAGTGCCTCGGGAATGGAAGAGGGCAAATGTGGTGCCAATCTATAAGGGAGGAAACAAGGAAGAACCCCTGAATTATAGACCAGTGTCCCTAACCAGCATGGTTGCGAAATTGTGTGAGAGAATCCTGAAAGATAGATGGATAAAATATCTGGAAGAGATGAATATTTTGACTGAAAGTCAGTTTGGATTCAGAAGTGGAAGGTCATGTGTTTCCAACTTGTTGAGCTTCTACTCAAGGGCGATTGACGTGCTACAGGAGAGAGACGGTTGGGTGGATTGTGTGTACTTAGATTTGGAGAAGGCCTTCGACAAAGTACCCCACAAGAGACTATTATGGAAATTAGAGCATATAGGAGGACTGAAGGGAAGCCTCCTGGAATGGATGAGAGACTTTTTGAGTGACAGACAAATGAGGACAGTAATAAAGGACAGGACATCTGGATGGAGGGAAGTAACAAGTGGTGTCCCACAGGGCTCGGTGTTGGCACCAGTAATGTTCTTGATTTATGTAAATGATATGGTAGATGGAGTGAACAGCTACGCAAGCCTGTTTGCTGATGATGCAAAGATCTTGAGAAAGGTAGAGGTTGAAGAGGACTGTAAAATGCTACAGGAGGATCTGGATAGGATATATGATTGGAGCCGGATGTGGGAAATGAAATTCAACGCAAAAAAATGTAAAATATTGGAAATGGGTAAAAGTACCAAGAGGCCATCATTGAATTATTTGATGGGTAATGAACCAATTAGAAAAGCGAGAGAAGAGAAAGATTTGGGAGTGCTGGTCCAGGATAGTTTGTCACCTGAAAAGCACATAAATAAGATAGTGAGAGAGACATATAAACTCTTGACCAATATAAGAGTGGCATTTCATTACATGGATGAGGAGATGATAAAAAAATTGATAGTGGCCATGATCCGGCCCAGGTTAGAATATGCAGCAGTAGTGTGGTCCCCACACAAAAAGAAAGATATAACCAAGATTGAGAGAATACAAAGAACAGCAACCAAGATGGTCCCTAGTCTGGCAGATTTGCCATACAGAGAGAGGCTGGAAAGGCTGGATTTGCCCTCCTTAGAGGAAAGGAGAGAGAGGGGTGACATGATTGCAGTGTTCAGGACCATGATAGGAGTAGATAAAATTGACAGAGAAAAGCTGTTTGTGTGGGATGAGAGAGCAACAAGAGGACATGGAATGAAACTAAAGAAGCCAAGCTGCTCGAAGGACATCAAGAAATATAGTTTTCCGTATAGATGTATAGACCTGTGGAATAGCCTGGACAAAGAGATCATCCAGTCTAAAAACTTAAATGAGTTTAAGGCAAAATTTGACTTACAGAGAAACAGAGACGGGACCCCACGAGCGTAGCTCATTTCCTGTATATCACAATTAGGTAAATACAATTAGGTAAATACACACACACACACACACACACACTTCGAAAAAGGTATAATTGACAAATGTAAGGATGAACCCAAATTGTTTTATAGATCTGTCAATGGCAAATTGAAACAAAAAAAAGGGATCACCAAGATAAAAGTAAAAGGAGAGGTGTATAAAGATGCAGCAATGCAAGCTGAAATAATGAACAAACGTTTCGAATCGGTTTTCACTAATGCAAGGGAGTTTGTGGAGGGGGAGGGAGTGACTAGAACTGTTGTGATAAAAGATATAAAAGTGGAAGTGCAGGAAGTGTATAAATTACTGAAAACTCAAGATGTATGGAAAGCCCCAGGTCCGGATGGAATCTCTAATTGGGTACTGGAGGAATGCAGAGAGCAACTGGTGGATATGATTCACAGTTTAATTGTGTTCTTTGGAAGAGGGGAAAGTGCCTCGGGAATGGAAGAGGGCAAATGTGGTACCAATTTAAAAGGGAGGAAACATGGAAGAACCCCTGAAGTATAGACCAGTGTCCCTAACCAGCATGGTCGCAAAATTGAGCAAAAGAATCCTGAAGGATAGATGGATAAAATATCTGGAAGAGATGAATATTTTGACTGAAAGCTAGTTTGGTTTCAGAAATGGAAGGTCACGTGTTTCCAATTTGTTGAGCTTTTACTCAAGAGCAATTGATGTGCTACAGGAGAAAGATGGTTGGGTGGATTGTGTGTATTTAGATTTGGAGAAGGCCTTCGACAAGGTACCTCATACGAGACTAATGTGGAAATTACAGCATATAGGAGGACTGAAGGGAAACCTCCTGGAATGGATGAGAAACTTTATGAGAGGCAGACAAATGAGGACAGTAATAAAGGACAGGACATCTGGATGAAGGGAAGTAACAAGTGGTGTCCCACAGGGCTCGGTTTTGGCACCAGTAATGTTCCTGATTTACGTAAATGATATGGTAGATGGAGTAAACAGTTATGCAAGTCTGTTTGTTGATGATGAAAAGATCTTGAAGAAGGTAGGGGTTGAAGAACACTGTAAAATGCTGCAGGAGGATCTGGATATAGGATACATGATTGGAGCCGGATGTGGGAAATGAAATTCAATGCAAAAAAAATGCAAGTATCGGAAATGGGTAAAAGTACCAAGAGGTCATCACTGAATTATTTAATGGGTAATGAACCAATTACAAAAGTAAAAGAAGAGAAAGTTTTGGGAGTGCTGGTCCAGGAAAATTTGTCACCGGAAAAACACATCAACAGGATAGTTAGAGAGACATATAAACTCTTGACCAACATAAGAATGGCATTTCATTACATGGATGACGAGATGATGAAAAAATTGATAGTGGCCATGACCCGCCCCAGATTAGAAAATGCAGCAGTAGTGTGGTCCCCACACAAAAAGAAAGATATAAACAAGATTGAGAGAATACAAAGAACAGCTACCAAGATGGTCCCCAGTCTGGCAGATCTGTCATACAGAGAGAGGCTGGAAAGGCTGGATTTGCCTTTCTTAGAGGAAAGGAGAGAGAGGGGCAACATGATTGCAGTGTTCAGGACCAAGATGGGAGTAGATAAAATTGACAGAGAAGATCTGTTTGGGTGGGATGAGAGAGTTACAAGAGGACACGGAATGAAACTGAAGAAGCCACGCTGCTTGAAGGATATCAAGAAATATAGTTTTCCATACAGATACATAGACCTGTGGAATAGTCTGGACAAAGAGATTGTCCAGTCAAAACTCTTAAACGAGTTTAAAGCAAAATCTGACTTATCAAGAAACAGAGACTGGACCCCACGAGTGTAGCTCATTTCCTGTATATCACAATTAGGTAAATACACGCACACACACACGGTGTCCCACTTACAGAACTGTTGGCTTTGCCACAGGTAAAAAGGAATAGGCTTAATGCTGAGTGTCATTTTACGCCTCAATCACCAGGCGATGCATCAGGCAGAAAGCAACATTATATCTTGAAGAGAGACATGTCAATGAACTTTATATACTCTACTGTTCTCTTATCTCCCTCAATAAACTGATAATATGCCACCTCATGGTATACTTTAATCTGAGCCTCACACATTATGCTGAAGATGAGATGGGCATCCCTTAAAATAGATTCATAATTTTAATACAAGGTGTACAACTATTTATCATCATTCTTTCTGCACAGGAATTGTACAACTATTCATCATCATTCTTTCTGCACAGGAATTTACACAACTAATGTATGGTGTAACGACAGAAAATTCCAACTTAAGTGATGGCCTAACCTCTATCTATCTATCTATTGCCAGACGCCTCAATCCCGAACGGGGTGGCCACAAACAAATCGCCTCCATGTCACTCTGTCCCCTGCCATTTCACTACCACGCTCCCAACTCACACCCCCCTCTCTCATATACCTCTCCACTCCATCCCACCATCTCATCTTCAGCCTCCCCCTCCCTCTCGCCCCCTCCACCTCACTCACATACACTCTCCTCGTCAATCTTTCACTCTCCATCCTCTCCACATGCCCAAACCACCTTACCGTGTTTCTCCTAACGCTTCCCATCACGTCCTCAACCACACCACAACGCTCCTTCACTTCCTTATTTGTTAGTCTGTCTCTCCATGTTACTC
>JAGKTI010000465.1:26540-62394 GCA_018397915.1 Birgus latro
TAGTAGTCAGATAGATTATTTTCTGGTCAGGAGGGTTGATAGGAGATTAGTGAGGGATGTTAAAGTTATAGGAAGCGAGGAGTGTGTGCAGCAGCACAAACTGTTGATTTGTGACATGGTGCTTAAGGATCGAGTGATGAGAAGGAGGACATATGTACCTAGGAGGAAAATATGGAAGCTGGGAAACCAATCAGTAAGGGATGCCTTTTATAGTGAGATGAGGAGAGTGGTGGCTGAACAGGAAGCCGTAGATAGAGGCGTTAATGAACAGTATAGAGCCCTTAAGAACAACCTCTTGAGAGTTACCGATACAATATGCGGTTGGACAAGAGGCCCACCAAGACATAAAGTAACTTGGTGGTGGGATGAGGGTGTAGAAGCTGCAGTTAAGGAGAAAAGAAGGCTTTTCCGGGAATGGAAGAATGGTGGTAACAGGGAGGAGTACTTGGCTGCCAAGCGCAGGGCTAGAAGAGAGGTATACAGGGCGAAGTCTGAGTCACAGAGACTTTTACTTGATAATCTAAATCATGGAGAAAGGAAAAATATGATTTTTAGGGTGGCAAATCAGGTGAAGAGGGATAATCGGGACATTGTAGGTGAGCAGTGTGTGAAGAATGATGATGGAAGGGTGGTGGTGAGCAGTGAGGATATTAAAGATGCATGGAGAGAGCATTATAGCCGATTGTTGAATGAGGAGTTTGATTGGGATAGAGAAGGTTTGGAGCCCGCTGATCCAGTGTTTGGCCCTTGGCCTTTGATTGACGCTGCTACTGTGAGTGAGGCAATAGGCAGGATGCGGGTGGGAAAGGCGGCAGGTGTGTCTGGGTTGACTGCCGAAATGTTGAAGGCCTCAGGAGATACTGGGGTGAGGTTAGTCACTGACCTGATAAATAGGATTATATATAAGTGTGTTGTCCCAGATGATTGGCTGAGGAGTGTAATTGTAAATGTGTACAAGGGAAAGGGTGATGCCCTGGAAAGGGGAAATTACAGAGGTATAAAGCTCTTAGATCAGATAATGAAAGTAATGGAAAGAGTTCTAGAAGGTATGATTAGAGAAAGAGTGAATATCGATGAGATGCAGTTTGGGTTTATGCCAGGCAGGGGGACCACTGATGCCATATTCATTGTTCGACAGCTTCAGGAAAAATATATTGGAAAGAAAAGGGAATTGTATTTTGTTTTTGTTGATTTGGAAAAGGCCTTTGACAGAGTCCCTAGAGAGGTGGTGAAGTGGGCAATGAGAAAGCTAGGGTTGGAAGAGTGGCTGGTTAGGGTGGTTATGGCCATGTACATGGGTGCTCGCACCCAGGTAAGAGTGAATGGAGCTTTAAGTGATGAGTTTTCCGTGAATGTTGGTGTGCATCAGGGGTCAGTTTTGAGTCCCTTGTTGTTTATCATGGTGCCTGAAGCCCTCTCACATGACTTCAGAGATGGACTCCCATGGGAAATGTTGTATGCTGATGATTTGGTGTTGATTGCAGAGAATGAAAAGGAGGTGGAGGAAAGATTTAAGAAGTGGAGAGATGGTATGGGGTACAAGGGCTTAAGGGTAAATGCAGATAAAACAAAAGTGATGATATCTAAGGTTGGTGTCAGTACAATCAGAGAAGAGGGAGAGTGGCCATGTGCAGTTTGCCACAAGGGTGTGGGAAGCAATTCCATCATGTGTAATGTTTGTGATAAGTGGGTGCACAAGAGATGTAGTGGTATTAGAGGTAGACTGCGAGATGATGCTGATTTCATGTGTGCGGCATGTTGGGGAGAGCAGGTGGAGATTGTTAGGCGTGAGAGGGTTGAACTTGCAGGCGAGTCTCTTGAGTGTGTGGAGGAGTTTCGTTATTTGGGAGACATGTTATGTGCCGGAGGTGGGGCTGGAGTTAGCTCAGTTGCTAGGGTGAGAAGTGGTTGGAAGAAGTTCAGGGAGCTGTTGCCCCTCCTGACATTGAGAGGACTCTCCTTACGTGCTAAGGGGTCTTTGTATGCAGCATGTGTTAGGAGTGTGATGCTGTTTGGTAGTGAGACCTGGGCAGTAAAGGAAGAGGATATTCGCAGGTTTAAACGTACAGAAATGACAATGATTAGGTGGATGTGCAGTGCGTCCCTGCGTGCAAGGCCTGGGGGGGCTGGGTTTACGATGGAAGAGTTGACAGGTAGGATGGGACTGGAGTGTATTGGTGTTGTGATGAGGAGATGTAGGCTGAGGTGGTTTGGACATGTGGAGAGGATGGGGGATGATAATTGGGTACAAAGGGTGAGAGGTGTTAATACTGGGGGAGGGGTTGGGAGGGGTAGACCGAGAAAGACATGGGACGAGGTCATTAAGTGTGACTTAAGGGTTAAGGGACTGAACAGGGAGGCTGCCAGGGATCGAGCAGCGTGGAAAGCCGCCATTAGGTGACCAAGGCCGACACATGCAAGCATGTTGGAGCCTTCAAAAACGAAAACAAAAACAAAAACGAAATAGGATGAGTCGGATCAACACATGTAGGAAGGTAGAAAAATAGGAGAACTATCAATACAGTGCCTTGTAACACACATCCATTCACTCACCATTCAAGCCATTAAAATTATCAGTTTCATATGACATGTTGTTGTTGCTGTTGCTCAACCCTGGTCTTTCTGATCAAGCAGACATGTCAACTGCAGGTAAGTAACTACCCCTATGGGGTTGTCCCATAGGTTTCCCATGGCACTGGTTTTGTGTCTGTGTCTTGCGTGGTGTGTGCTATGCAGTGCTCTGTTATGTATGCTATATTGTGTGGGTCTAATCTACATGCTGGGTAGTGTCGTCTGTGATTCTACCTAGACCTCTAAGGAGGGCTGGGTGATGTCTTGCTCTAAGTCCAGCTAGGTGAACTCATCTCTGTTTAAGGATACTTCTAATGGGTGGATGTCTGGATGGGAGGGGGGTCTTTTTTTTTTTTTTTTTTTTTTTTTAAGGAAGAAGGAACCAAATGCTAGAAGTCCATGAAGTGTTCCCCCCAAGAAAAGATAAAAAGATAACTGAGGGCCAAATTCAAGATCTATTCATTTCAAGATGCTTGGTCACATTGCATTTAAAAGACTGGAGGTCACAGGTAGTAGGAAGTACAGAGAGAGGAAGACAGTTCCAGAGTTGACCTGTTGCATACATGGAGGACTGCGATTACTCTTGCATTAGAGCTGGACAGAAATGGGACGAGTTTGTCGCTAGATGGGTGCTTTACACTCATCGTAGTGGTGGAGGGATGCAAGGAGACAGTTCAGAGGAGCAGTGACCATTGAAGTAGAGACGGAAAAGAGATAAAGATGCAACAGCACGATGAAGAGATAGAGGGTGAAGGGAGCCAGTAAGAGGAGGAGAGTTAATGAGATGAAACACCTTTCACTCCACCTTGCTAAGAAGAGCTTTATGTGGGGAGCCTTCCCAAACATGAGGGTTGTACTTTACGCAGAGGCGAATAAAAACTGTGTATAAAGTCAACAACTGTGCAGAGGTAAAGAAAGCACAAAGTCGGCTTAGCACATTCAATCTTTTGAAAGCAGATTTTACAAGAGAGGTAATATGATCTTTCCAGGATAAATCAAGAGAAATTGAAACCCTAAGTATGTTCATAGATGATACAGGATTGGGTTTGGTTCTGTTAAAAATACATGGATGTTCCTGTGGTAGATTCTGATGGGTCTAATGATGTAAGAATAGAGTTTTTTATGCATTAAAAGTAACATGATTACTTTTACTCCAAACAGAGATATATGCCAAGTCAGACATTAAGTGTGCCATAACCTCATCCCTTGTTTGGTGAAGCAACTGCTGAGATGGATGCGGCAG
This sequence comes from Birgus latro, assembly GCA_018397915.1. Classification (NCBI taxonomy): domain Eukaryota; kingdom Metazoa; phylum Arthropoda; class Malacostraca; order Decapoda; family Coenobitidae; genus Birgus; species Birgus latro. Next base: position 30,355 of record JAGKTI010000465.1, read on the forward strand.
GACGCGGATGGAATGGTGAAGGGTGGAGTCAACAGCGTTTGAGTGAACAGGGCTAGATATTCAGCTTAGGTCACTGATGAATAGAAAGAGCGTTGGTGATAGGATAGGGCCCTGAGGAACATCACCACTGACAGCCCAGGGAGAAGAATGGTGGCCATCTACAACAGCACCTGCAGAACGACTAGAATGGAAGCTAGAGATGAAAGCACAGACAGAAGGATAGTAACCATAAGAGGGCAGTTTGGAAATTAAAGATTTATGCCAGACTCGATCGAAAGCCTTTGAGATGTCAAGTGCATTGGCAAAGCTTTCACCAAAGTCATGACAGAAAGATGAACAGATGTTCCTTGGTGGAACACACATTGATGATCAGAAAGGAGGTTTTGACAGGAAAGGTGCTTTAAAATTTTTTTGTTAAGAATAGATTCAAAAACTTTTGATATGCAGGATATTAAAGCAATTGGATGATAGTTAGAGGGGTGAGAATGGTCACCTTTCTTTGGGACAAACTGAATGAGAGTAAACTTCCAGCACGAAGGAAAGGTACAAATTGACAGACAAAGGCGAAAGATTTACCTAGGCAGGGTGTAAGAACAGATGCACAGTTCTTGTGGACAACAGGAGGGACCCCATCAGGTCCATATGCTTTGTTAGAACTGAGGCCTGCGATGGCAGAAAGTACATCAATTGAAGAAATTTTAGATCAGCCATGAGGAAGTCAGAGGAGGGGAAGTGATGGAGGTACAGCACTGGAATCATCTAAGGTGGAATTGGAGGAGAAAGTACAGTAGAACCCCGGATTTCGTACACAATTTGTTCCTGGAGGCTGTACGATTTGCGAATTGTTCAAAAACCGAATCATTTTTTTCCATAAGAAACAATGTATTTTGCATTAATCTGTTCTTTAGTAGGGATGAAACGGTAGATTTTGCCATACCATAATGAATGCCAAGATCGGAGACACGGGTTCCACTTTCAGACTTTGAAATGAGTTCTTTTTTCAGCTCAATTGTAGTAGTAGTAGTAGTAGTTGTCGCATCAGTCATACAGGCTAAATTAAACTCGGTGATAAATTATGTATTTTCGTTAGAAAATTGTGCATAATCATGGGCCCTAAGAAGATTAGTGTGTCAGCTGAAGCTACAAGAAAAGCAGTGAGAACAACAACTGAACTGGCTAAGTCAGCTCAGTTGTTGTTCTTACTGCTTTTCTTTTAGCTCCAGCTGACTCACAAATCTTCTTAGGGCCCATGATTATGTACAATTTTCTAACAAAAGTAGTAATTTATCACAAAGTTTAATGCAGCCTGTATGACTGATCCGTACTGACGGAAGACAAAGAGGGACTGGCCACCACGTAGCACTTGCAATGCTGCTTCTCTTAGTGTGAATAGCAGGCCGCTGTACGAAAATTGGAGCGATTTTTGGATGAAAAAGCCGTACGAAAACCAAATTGTACAAGTAGAGAGGCGTACGAATTTTGGGGTTCCCCTGTATGAGCAAAGAGTTCTGCTTTATCAGCAGGAAAAACAGTTACAATCCCATCAGAGCAGAAAAGAGGAGGGAAGGATAATGAAATAAAGTTGTTAGCAAGGTATTTGGCACGGTGCCAGAAGCAGTGGAATGAATCTGAGTTGGAAAGTTCAGAGGATTTAGTACAAACAAATTTAATTTTAGCAAAGTGAAGGACAGACTTAGCATGATTCCTGGCAGAAACATAAGAGATGAGATTCAGAGGTGGATTGGTTCTGGTACTTTTGTAGGCCTTCTCATGGTTATGTACTGCATTAGAGCATGCATAATTAAACCAAGTTTATATTTGTTTATTTTTCATTAGTCAAAGGCTAGGAGAAAGGTGATGCATTTGCAGTGTTTTATTGCCTTGTGCATGATGTGGGTATGTAGATGTTCTTTTTACTGCATTCATGACACATTTCACTCATTTCTCCTCAATCATCACACCCACACCACCATATCCACCTACATTTCCCAGCCTAAATAGCTTACAGGGTCTGTTTACAAAGTATCTGATCTATTGCTCTAAAAAAATAAATAGCTAACCTTTTGAGCTAGGAAACTAATCCCCTTCAAAGTAGGCCCCATCAGACTTGACACATGTAACCCAGCATTCTTTCTACTTTCCTGAAACATATTTCATACTCAGTTTTCGTTATCTCCGGCAAATGCATTATCACATTCGTCATGATCTCTTCTCTCATCTCAAATCGGGAACCCTTCAGCGGAGTTTTGAGCTTGGTGAATAACCAAAGTTGCAAGGAGCCATGTCAGGTAAGTAGGGAGCCTGCTGGACCAGCAGGATGTTGTGCTTGGCCAAAAATTCCTTAATCAATTAAGAAGAATGAGCAGGGACATTGTCATGATGCAGCTTCCAACTTGTCGCTTTCCAAAGGTCTGGTCTTTTCTGCCGAACTGCATCACAAAGATGACAGATAACGTTGAGGTAATAATTTTTGTTGATAGTCTGACCTTCTGGTGCGCATTTGTGATGCACAACATTATGGTAGTCGTAAAAAAAACTGTCAACATGAGAGTGCACATCACCTTGCTGCAGACCTGTCTTGCTTTTTAGGGCCAAGACGATCCTGCATGCCTCCACTGGGACGACTGTGCATTAGGTTTCTGGGTCATACCCGTAAACCGAAGTCTCATCTCCAGTGATGACAGTCTTCAGAAAGCCTGGATCTCAATTTGCACACTCCAACATGCCTTGAGCAACGTTCATCCAAGAGAAAAGATCACAACGAATGTGACAAAGTACCTGCAGGAGATACCGAACCCCAACTTCGAAAAATATTTCAGGCAGTGGAAAGAATGCTCAGCTAAGTGTGCCAAGTCAGAAGGGGCCTTCTTTGAGGGAGATTAAGTGTCCTAGCTCAACAGGTTAGCTATTTATTTTCTTAGAGCCTCAGGTTGGATACTTTCTGAACAAACTTCGTATACTTGTATCTACAGACCCTTCCAATAATCACCCTGGCTGACCTTCCCCTGAACCTGACTTCCTGCAGGTAACAGACATCCACCTTCCACTTACTCCAGTCACTACCACTTCCCCTGTTTTACCCTTCAAACCACAGTATCCACATTCCATGATGCCACTCTGAACAACTTAGGCTTACTTTGACTGTTTCTGATTTTCATTTTTGTCATAAGTCAGGCAAACAGAAGAAGAGACTTACCACAGACCCCACCCACCCACACAGTCCCAAGTCCATGCACAGGACCAGGGACCCACAGCCCACTAACCATGGCCAGTGGCTGTGGTAGTGGCCTTGGGGAATGCCAGGGTAACTACTGAAACACCCTCCAAGCACACCTTGGCACTGTAACTGCCGTGCAATTATACACCCACTGAGAGCAAAGCCTCTTGAGGTGCTACTCCCAAGTTCAGACCCTTTCCTATTGGGTGGACGCAGCAACCTGGGAACCACAATGCTCTGTATCCTCTGGTACAGATCTGAGTCCCACCAAATCCTGGTCCCAGAACTTCCCTAGTGGAGCCTGTGCCATGCCTCCCCTCAGGCCCACCACTAGGTGGTGGGGGCAAAGTTTTCCGGCCGCATGCCCTAGCTAGCGCCAACCCTGAAGATGCTGTGGGGTATTTTGTGCGGTATGTAACGAACATACAGAATAGTGCACAAGACAGTTAGAGAAAAGTGTTTTGGTGAGTATACTGGCCTACTCTCCATTTTTTTTTTTTTAGTAACAGAACAAAGGAGGGAAAAACAAATAAGAAAAATAATCCATACACCAGGTTACAGTTGTTCATTAAAAAATAATAATAATAATACTAATAATAAAAAAAAACTGAAGCAGCTGGACTTGAACAGCTGTAGGTTGAAGTTTGGGGGGAAACCATTCTGGGGAAGTGAGTTCCAAAGAGATGCAGTTCGGGGAATAAAAGAATTTTGATAGGCAGAAGTTCAGTAATATGGCTGTGTGACATTCCAGTCATGAGTGCTACCAGGTGTCCGTGTAGCATGGGGGAAGGCATGGGGAGGTGGCACAATACATGCAACTTCGTCTGAGCTTTCGCCATAAATGTCTGTCTATCTATCTATTGCCAGATGCCTCAATCCCGCACGGGGTGGCCGCAAACAAATCGCCTCCACGTCGCTCTGTCCCCTGCCATTTCACTACCCCACTCCCAACTCACACCCCCCTCTCTCATGTACGTCTCCACTCCATCCCTCCATCTCATCCTCGGCCTCCCTCTCCCGCTCGCCGCCTCCACCTCACTCACATACACTCTCCTCATCAGTCTTTCACTCTCCATCCTCTCCACATGCCCAAACCACCTTAACGTGTTTCTCCTAACGCTTCCTATCACGTCCACAACCACACCACAACGCTCCTTCACTTCCTCATTTGTTAGTCTATCTCTCCATGTGACTCCACATGCTCCTCTCAAATAACTCATTTCCACTGCTCTCACTCTTGAATTCTGTCCTTCCAACAGGGTCCAAGCTTCACTTCCATATGTTAGAGTTGGTATCACAATACTGTCATATAACAACTTTTTCACTTCCACACTCACCTCCCTGTTTCTTATCATTGCTTTCAACGAACCAGCAACCTTCCTTCCGTGCTGCACCCTTTCAAGCACTTCACCCTCCAGACTTCCATCCTTACTCATCACACTACCCAAGTACTTAAATGCACTCACATTCTCCATATCTTCCCCATCCAATCTCACTGTACATTCACTGGCTTCACATCTCTCGAAGACCATCACTTTACTCTTCCCTACATTCACCTTTAGATTCCGTTTCTTACACACTCCCCCAGACTCATCTACCAAAGCCTTGCAGCTCCCCTTCGTCTTCACTCAACAACACAGTATCATCTGCAAACAACAGTACAGGGAGTTTCCAAACACTGCCCTCTCTCACTAGGGCCGCTCCAACATCCACTGCCCAACCTCGTATCTCTTTTATAACCCCATCCATGTACAGATTGAACAACCATGGAGACACGACACATCCTTGTTTCAATCCAACCTTCAAATGGAAAGATTCACTCAGTTTGCCATCCACACACACTGCAGCATTAGCACCCTCATACATACTCTTCACTGCCTTCAACAACTTCCCATCCACTCCACATAATCTTAATACTTTCCACAATCCTTGTCTATCCACCTTGTCATATGCTTTCTCCAGATCCATGAAGGCTGCATACAACTTCTTTCCCTTCTCTAGAAACTTTTCCACTAAGGATCTATGAATGAATATCTGGTCTACACAATCTCTTCCCTTCCTAAAACCTCCCCGCTCTTCTCCAACTAATTCCTCTGTTATTTCCCTGACTCTGTCAATAAGTATCCTACAATATACTTTTCCTATTACACTGAGAAGGCAAATGCCCCTGTGATTACCACACACTGCTTTTTCCCCTTTTCCTTTGTACAGAGGAATAATTATACCTGACTTCCAATCCTCCGGGACTCTACCCTCCTCCCACGCCAATCTGCACACCTTCCACATCCATTCTATTACTATCTCTCCCCCATGCTTCAGCATTTCCCCACACACTCCATCAATTCCTGGGGCTTTCCCCATTTTAACTTTCTTCATTGCTTCCACCACTTCCATCCTACTGATTTCTTCCTCACTTCTCACAACCCTCCTCCTCCCCGCCATTCCCCAGCCACTTATACTTGCATTACTTTCATTCTCTATGTTCAACAGTTCATTAAAGTGTTCTCTCCATCTGTTTACTTTTTCTCCCTTCTCCACTAGTAATCTACCCTTTTTATCTTTCACAGGTAGGATTGCATGACGCAGAGAAGGACAGATTTTGGGATGATTTAATATGTGTAGTAAGTGGTATGGGTGATGATGAGGTAGTGGTTCTGGGAGGCGATTTAAATGGTTATGTGGGTGAAGCAGCTCAAGGTTATGAAGGAGTCCATGGAGGATGTGCATATGGTGTGAGGAATGCGGAAGGGGAAAGAATACTCGAGTTTGGGGAGGCTATGGACATGATTGTGTGCAACACACATTTTAGGAAAAGAATCAGGCAGTTGATTACGTACGAGTCCGGGGGAAATAGTAGTCAGATAGATTATTTTCTGGTCAGGAGAGCTGATACGAGATTAGTGAGGGATGTTAAAGTTATAGGAAGCGAGGAGTGTGTGCAGCAGCACAAACTGTTGATTTGTGACATGGTGCTTAAGGAACGAGTGATGAGAAGGAGGACATATGTACCTAGGAGGAAAATATGGAAGCTGGGAAACCAATCAGTAAGGGATGCATTTTATAGTGAGATGAGGAGAGTGGTGGCTGAACAGGAAGCCGCAGACAGAGGCGTTAATGAACAGTATAGAGCCATTTAAGAACAACCTCTTGAAAGTTACTGATGCAATATGCGGTTGGACAAGAGGCCCACCAAGATATAAAGTAACTTGGTAGTGGGATTAGGGTGTAGAAGCTGAAGTTAAGGAGAAAAAAAGGCTTTTCCGGGAATGGAAGAATGGTGGTAACAGGGAGGAATACTTGGCTGCCAAGTGCAGGGCTAGAAGAGAGGTATACAGGGCGAAGTCTGAGTCACAGAGACTTTTACTTGATAATCTAAATCATGGAGAAAGGAAAAATATGATTTTTAGGTTGGCAAATCAGGTGAAGAGGGATACTCAGGACATTGTAGGTGAGCAGTGTGTGAAGAATGATGGTGGAAGGGTAGTGGTGAACAGTGAGGATATTAAAGATGCATGGAGAGAGCATTATAGGCAGTTGTTGAATGAGGAGTTTGATTGGGATAGAGAAGGTTTGGAGCCAGCTGATCCAGTGTTTGGCCCTTGGCCTTTGATTGACGCTGCTACTGTGAGTCAGGCAACAGGCAGGATGCGGGTGGGGAAGGCGGCAGGTGTGTCTGGGTTGACTGCTAAAATGTTGAAGGCCTCAGGAGATACGGGGGTGAGGTTAGTCACTGACCTGATAAATATGATTATACATGAGTGTGTTGCCCCAGATGATTGGCTGAAGAGTGTAATTGTAAATGTGTACAAAGGAAAGGGTGATGCCCTGGAAAGGGGAAATTACAGAGGTATAAAGCTCTTAGAACAGATAATGAAAGTAATGGAGAGAGTTCTAGAAGGTATGATTAGAGAAAGAGTGAATATCGATGAGATGCAGTTTGGGTTTATGCCAGGCAAGGGGACTACTGATGCCATAGTCATTGTTCGACAGCTTCAGGAAAAATATATTGGAAAGAAAAGGGAATTGAATTTTGTTTTTGTTGATTTGGAAAAGGCCTTTGACAGAGTCCCTAGAGAGGTGGTGAAGTGGGCAATGAGAAAGCTAGGGTTGGAAGAGTGGCTGGTTATGGCGATGTACATGGGTGCTCGCACCCAGTTACGAGTGAATGGAGCTTTGAGTGATGAGTTTTCTGTGAATGTTGGTGTGCATCAGGGGTCAGTTTTGAGTCCCTTGTTGTTTATCATGGTGCTTGAAGCCCTCTCATGTGACTTCAGAGATGGACTCCCATGGGAGATGTTGTATGCTGATGATTTGGTGTTGACTGCAGAGAATGAAAAGGAGGCGAAGGAAAGATTCAAGAAGTGGAGAGATAGTATGGGGTACAAGGGCTTAAGGGTAAATGCAGATAAAACAAAAGTGATATCTAGGTTTGGTGGCGGTACAATCAGAGGAGAGGGAGAGTGGCCATGTGCAGTTTGCCACAAGGGTGTGGGAAGTAATTCCATCTTGTGTAGTGTTTGTGATAAATGGGTGCACAAGAGATGTAGTGGTATTAGAGGTAGACTGCGAGATGATGCTGATTTCATGTGTGCGGCATGTTGGGGAGAGCAGGTGGAGATTGTTAGGCGTGAGAGGGTTGAACTTGCAGGTGAGTCTCTTGAGTGAGTGGAGGAGTTTCGTTATTTGGGAGACATGTTATGTGTCGCAGGTGGGGCTGGAGTTAGCTTGGTTGCTAGGGTGAGAAGTGGTTGGAAGAAGTTCAGGGAGCTGTTGCCTCTCCTGACATTGAGAGGACTCTCCTTACTGCTAAGGGGTCTTTGTATGCAGCATGTGTTAGGAGTGTGATGCTGTTTGGTACTGAGACCTGGGCAGTAAAGGAAGAGGATATTCACAGGTTTAAATGTACAGAAATGACAACTGGGCAGTAAAGGAGAAGGATATTCGCAGGTTTAAATGTACAGAAATGACAATGATTAGGTGGATGTGCAGTGCGTCCCAAGGCCTGGGGGGGCTGGGTTTACGATGGAAGAGTTGAGAGGTAGGATGGGACTGGAGGGTATTGGTGTTGTGATGAGGAGATGTAGGCTGAGGTGGTTTGGACATGTGGAGAGGATGGGGGATGATAATTGGGTATAGAGGGTGAGAGGTGTTAATATTGGGGGAGGGGTTGGGAGGGGTAGACCGAGAAAGACATGGGACGAGGTCATTAAATGTGACTTAAGGGTTAAGGGACTGAATAGGGAGGCTGCCAGAGATCGAGCAGCGTGGAGAGCCGCCATTAGGTGACCAAGGCCGACACATGCAAGCATGTTGGAGCCTTCAAAAACGAAACGAAACGAAACGAAAATCACCTTTTCACAGCCTATGCACTCAAATATGGGACACAAAGCATGAAGTAAATAAAATGTAACCAGAAAAATTATGATTTAGAGGTGTATGGGGCAAAAATGTTCACCAGTTGACTAGATAGTGAACGTATGTAAGAGACATGGTAATCACTGAGAAAATCACCTCTTTCACAGCCTGTGCACTCAAATATGGGACACAAAGCATGAAGTAAATAAAATGTAACCAGAGAATGAGGATTTAGAAGTGATTATGGAAAATATTTAGCAGTTGACAATGTTTACTTACAGTCCATGATTGTTGTTTACCCCCATCTCTAAGGTTTTTACAGTGGTCATAATTGCTCTTGAAGCATGCCCAGTAATCCAGTGTTTCAATCTATCTATCTATTGCCAGACACCATAATCCCGTAAGGGGTGGCCATTTGACTTTGAGTTATTTTTTTTTTACGGGGAGGGGCACTAACCCTCCACCAACCCACTTGACACGTAGGGAGCACGTATGGTTTGGTTATATGGTTACCACCCAGCGTTGTAAATGGTTTCTTGGCTTACAGGAAACCATTTGGCTTGTCACTCAATGTAATGCCACCTGTAAAGGAAAGAAAAGCAGTAAGAAGTGACAGGAAATATAGGAGAAATAGGAAGAAAGGAGGGCAGGCACAGAAATAGAATGATAAAGGCTAAGGAAGAAGTAGGCAGCACTACATCAAGTGAGTGGATGATGGTCACCACCACCTACCACTAATCCAGTGTTTAACTACACTTAATCCTTAGCACTGTGAATTTTGATTATTTAAACAAGAACGAAAATACCGCAAATGATCGGACAGCTTTCCACTGTTCACGGAAGTTGAGACAGAACTAGTAGGAGGGAGACTGAGCGGGAAGGGAGGTAGTCGGCGTGGGCGGGAAATTCAAACTGACGTGGTTGGAAAAAATTGATTTTTTTCGTATTTTTTTAAATTTTGGGGTTTCAGACATCAGCCCACAATGTCCGAATAGTGATGTATCCGGATAGTAGAGAGATTACTGTAACTCTCTCGTCCGTCTCTTGGCTTCTTCGACACCCCTGTTCCTCATCCACTCATTATATGCATTCTTCTTTTGCGCCACAGCCTCTCTCACCTCTTCAGTCCACCATGCTGTTCCCTGAACCCCCTTTCGTCTTCTCTTCACCCCACACACCACCTCACATGCTGCACAGATTTCTTCTGCGAATATCTTGCACACACCTTCCACGTCCCCCATCTGCTCCAATCTATATTTACCCAATCGCTCCTCCACTTCCCTTTTATATTCAGGCTTTATTCCATCCTCTTGTAACTTTTCTATCCTCCTTGTAAGGAATCCTTCCTCCTGTCCTTCCCTTCTTCTCCATCTTGTTTGAATTCTGATTCTGGCCACCACCAAGTTGTGGTCAAAAAGTCCACTCCCCCAACCACTATATACTCTTGCATCCATTACACATCTTCTCATCCTTTCATCCACACACACATAGTCAACCACTGCCTTCCGTTCATTCATTCCACCATCCACCCTTCTCACCACTCGCCATGTATACCTATGGATCATTTTGTGCCTGAAGAGGGTATTAGATAACCAACCCCCTCCTGGCACAAATGTCCACTAAAGGACTGCCATTTTCATCCATCTCTGCAAGCAAACCCCACTCACCAACCACTCCATTCACCTTCTCATTCCCTACTTTTCCATTCATATCTCCAATCAGAAACGCACTCTCATTCCTTTCAAACTTTTCCAAGCACGCTTCCACATTTGTCCAGAACTCTTCTCTCTATCTATAAAATAATGTAAGGGAGGCAACATTCCTTCTTACTTGAAAGGGAGGTAGTTCATTTGTAATAGTAAGGTTATTAATATAGTTACTCTACCAGCCTTGTTCTGAATTTTGTCTAGTTGTTTTACTGCCACTTCACATCCATTCCACAAGCCAAGAATTTCAATACTTTTAGAGAAAGGAATATTAGTAACACTGATGGTAATACAGGAATCAGGCAATATCTGTCTATTAGTATTTTGTATATATCTGGTTTTACTAGCATTGAGACAATGTTACCTTGTCTCCATTCAGTGACCTTAGATGAGTGATTTATGGAGATCGCTGTACTGAGCTGTGAGTTAGAGTTATTGAACTTTGTGAATGGGTAAGTGTGAATGAACTGTGACGTGTTGAGTCATCTGCATATGAATGGATGGAATTATAGGTGACAGATATGAGATCATTAATATGAATCAGGAATAGGGTTGGAGCCAGAATTGATCCTTGTGGCATGCCAGCATTAATCGAGTGGAAATTGGAATACACATCATCTACTTTAACTCTTATCTTTCTGTTGCCGAGATATGGGGAAATCAGAGGAACACAAGAAGTTAGGCCATAGGAAGGAAGTTTGGACAGCTGAGAACACACCGGTGCTATGCTGTTTTAGGTGAGGAGACTGTAGCACCAGTCGAGCAGGGCAGTACTCCCAAGGAGGATGGAAAGCTGATGACAGGGAGAGCTGGAGCTCCCGTTTCATCAGCCCTCAGGACTTGTTCCTGACCATCCCCCTTTGCTGAACTTTTTCAGTGTCTCAGTAACACAGAGAGTAGACCAGCATGCTCTCCAATACAAGTTTCTCTAACTGTCAACACCAAACTACATACACGCTACACACTACACTTCCTTTTCAAAAAATTCTAAAAAATGGTGCACATAAATCATGCCTCGGAGTCCCCGGGGGGGGGACCATAAATGCCCCCACCATCCGCCCCTCTCCCGGTGATGGCTCTCGGAGTTGCCTGGAACCACTGTCTGACTCACTCCTTCTTCATTTCTGTAACATTTGCGGCCTTTCCTCTAACTTTCGCTCTGTTGAGTACCACCTCTTCTCCTCTAAACCTCACCTTCTCTTTCTTTCTGAGACTCAGCTGTCTGAGACAACTGACAGCAAATCCTTTTCTGTATCCTCCTACTTTCTCTATTCTCATTTCAAAGCCAAAGGTGGCTGTTGTGTATATGTACGCAACAATCTATCTTGCTCTCGTGTTCCTCAACTTGATTCTTCTGAATTCTCTACTCTCTGGCTTCGGCTCTCCTGTCATTCTCTGACTAAATATATCTGTGCTGTTTACTTATCTCCAAATTCTACTGACTATCAAAAATTCTTCGACTATCTTACTTCTACGATGGAACACATTCTATCCATTTCTCCTTTCTCTGAAATCTCCATTCTAAGAAATTTCAATGTTCACCACCACCTTTGGCTCTCCTCTCCTTTCACTGATCCACCTGGTGAACAAGTCTACATCTTTTCTATCCTTAATGACCTAGAGCAGCTTGTACAGCACCCTACCCGTATCCCTGACTGCTTTGGAGAGAGTTTCAACATACTTGACCTTTTCCTAACAACTAATCCTTCTGCTTACACTGTTCATCTTTTCTCTCCATTGGGCTCCTCCGATCATAACCTTATTACCTTAACCTGTCCTATTGCTCCAGTACAGCCTGTGGACCCTCCAAAGAAACGCCGCCTGTGGCACTTTGGAGCTGCAGATTGGGAGGCCCTCAGGCAGTACTTCTTTGATTTTCCTTGGAATGATTATTGCTTCCGTGGCCGGGAGCCATCTGAGTATGCCCTGCGCATTACGGAGGTTATTCTCTCGGGCAAGGAAGCACACATTCCTTTTTCATATCCTCTGACTAATGCAAGAAAGCCTTGGTTTAATCACGCATGTTCTAATGTTATCCGCAACAAAGAGGGGGCCTTTAAAAGGTACCGGAGCCAACCCACCCCTGAATCACATCTTTTTTATATTTCTGCCCGGAATCGTGCTAAGTCTGTTCTTCGCTCTGCTAAAAATAATTTCATCCATGCTAAATGTTCCCAACTCTCCAACTCGAATTCTTCTCGCTCCTTTTGGCACCTTGCCAAAAACCTTTCTAACAACTTTACCTCATCATCCTTCCCTCCTCTTTTCTACTCTGATGGCTCTGTAGCTATTTCTTCTACTGATAAAGCAGATCTCTTTGCTCAGACTTTCTCCTCCAATTCTACCTTAGACGATTCCGGTGCTGTTCCTCCATCACTTCCCCCCTCAGACTTCCTCATGACTGGCATTAAAATTTCTTCAGCTGATGTATTTTCTGCCATCACTGGCCTCAATATTAACAAGGCATATGGGCCTGATGGAGTCCCTCCTGTTGTCCTCAAAAACTGTGCTTCTGTGCTTACACCCTGCCTAGGTAAACTCTTTCGCCTTTGTCTCTCAACTTGTACCTNTCTTTTCTATCCTTAATGACCTAGAGCAGCTTGTACAGCACCCTACCCGTATCCCTGACCGCCTTGGAGAGAGTTCCAACATACTTGACCTTTTCCTAACAACTAATCCTTCTGCTTACACTGTTAATCTTTTCTCTCCGTTGGGCTCCTCCGATCATAACCTTATTACCTTAACCTGTCCTATTGCTCCAGTACAGCCTGTGGACCCTCCAAAGAAACGCCGCCTGTGGCACTTTGGAGCTGCAGATTGGGAGGCCCTCAGGCAGTACTTCTTTGATTTTCCTTGGAATGATTATTGCTTCCATGGCCGGGAGCCGTCTGAGTGTGCCCTGCGCATTACGGAGGTTATTCTCTCGGGCATGGAAGCATACATTCCTTTTTCATATCCTCTGACTAATGCAAGAAAGCCTTGGTTTAATCACGCTTGTTCTAATGCTGTCCGCAACAGAGAGAGGGCCTTTAAAAGGTACCGGAGCCAACCCACCCCTGAATCACATCTTTTTTATATTTCTGCCCGGAATCGTGCTAAGTCTGTTCTTCGCTCTGCTAAAAATAATTTCATCCATGCTAAATGTTCCCAACTCTCCAACTCGAATTCTTCTCGCTCCTTTTGGCACCTTGCCAAAAACCTTTCTAACAACTTTACCTCATCATCCTTCCCTCCTCTTTTCTACTCTGATGGCTCTGTAGCTATTTCTTCTACTGATAAAGCAGATCTCTTTGCTCAGACTTTCTCCTCCAATTCTACCTTAGACGATTCCGGTGCTGTTCCTCCATCACTTCCCCCCTCAGACTTCCTCATGACTGGCATTAAAATTTCTTCAGCTGATGTATTTTCTGCCATCACTGGCCTCAATATTAACAAGGCATATGGGCCTGATGGAGTCCCTCCTGTTGTCCTCAAAAACTGTGCTTCTGTGCTTACACCCTGCCTAGGTAAACTCTTTCGCCTTTGTCTCTCAACTTGTACCTTTCCTTCTTGCTGGAAGTTTGCTCTCATTCAGCCAGTCCCAAAGAAGGGTGACCATTCCCAACCCTCTAACTATCGTCCAATTGCTTTAACATCCTGCGTATCAAAAGTTTTTGAATCAGTTCTTAACAGAAAAATTTTAAAGCATCTTTCCTGTCACAACCTTCTTTCTGATCGTCAGTATGGGTTCCGTCAGGGACGCTCCACTGGCGATCTTCTCACCTACCTTTCAGACTCCTGGTCATCCTCCTTTCGGGACTTTGGCGAAAGCTTTGCCATTGCACTTGACATCTCAAAGGCTTTCGATCATGTCTGGCATAAATCTTTAATTTCCAAACTGCCCTCTTACGGTTTCTATCCTTCTATCTGTGCCTTCATCTCTAGCTTCCTTTCTGGTCGTTCTATAGCTGCTGTTGTAGACGGCCATTGTTCTTCTTCTAGACCTATCAACAGTGGTGTTCCTCAGGGCTCTGTCCTATCACCAACTCTCTTTCTTTTATTCATCAATGACCTTCTAAGCTGTACATCTAACCCTATCCACTCATATGCTGATGATTCCACCCTTCGCCTTTCCATTCGATTTCCGCAACGTCCATCTCAGCAGTTACTTCAGCAAACAAGGGATGAGGCTATGGCACACCTAATGTCTGACTTGGCTCATATCTCTGATTGGGGTAAAAATAATCTTGTTATTTTTAACGCATCAAAAACTCAGTTCTTACACTTATCAACCCGACAAAATCTTCCTCAGGATTACCCACTAATGTTTAATAATGTCCAGCTCAGTCCTGCATCATCCTTGAACATGCTAGGGGTTTCATTCTCTCAGGATTTGTCTTGGAAAGAACATATTACATTTCTTGTGAAATCTGCTTCCAAGAGATTAGGTGTGCTGGGCCGACTCCGAGCTTTCTTTACCCCTGCACAGATGTTGACCTTGTACACGGGTTTTATTCGCCCGTGTATGGAGTACAACTCTCATGTGTGGGGAGGCTCCCCACATGCNTAACTATCGTCCAATTGCTTTAACATCCTGCGTATCAAAAGTTTTCGAATCAGTTCTTAACCGAAAAATTTTAAAGCATCTTTCCTGTCACAACCTTCTTTCTGATCGTCAGTATGGGTTCCGTCAGGGACGCTCCACTGGCGATCTTCTCACCTACCTTTCAGACTCCTGGTCATCCTCCTTTCGGGACTTTGGCGAAAGCTTTGCCATTGCACTTGACATCTCAAAGGCTTTCGATCGTGTCTGGCATAAATCTTTGATTTCCAAACTGCCCTCTTACGGTTTCTATCCTTCTATCTGTGCCTTCATCTCTAGCTTCCTTTCTGGTCGTTCTATAGCTGCTGTTGTAGACGGCCATCGTTCTTCTCCTAGACCTATCAACAGTGGTGTTCCTCAGGGCTCTGTCCTATCACCAACTCTCTTTCTTTTATTCATCAATGACCTTCTAAGCTGTACATCTAACCCTATCCACTCATATGCTGATGATTCCACCCTTCACCTTTCCATTCGATTTCCGCAACGTCCATCTCAGCAGTTACTTCAGCAAACAAGGGATGAGGCTATGGCACACCTAATGTCTGACTTGGCTCATATCTCTGATTGGGGTAAAAATAATCTTGTTATTTTTAACGCATCAAAAACTCAGTTCTTACACTTATCAACCCGACAAAATCTTCCTCAGGATTACCCACTAATGTTTAATAATGTCCAGCTCAGTCCTGCATCATCCTTGAACATGCTAGGGGTTTCATTCTCTCAGGATTTGTCTTGGAAAGAACATATTACATTTCTTGTGAAATCTGCTTCCAAGAGATTAGGTGTGCTGGGCCGACTCCAAGCTTTCTTTACTCCTGCACAGATGTTGACCTTGTACACGGGTTTTATTCACCCGTGTATGGAGTACAGCTCTCATGTGTGGGGAGGGTCCCCACATGCAGTTCTTCTCAATAGGGTGGAGTCAAAGGCTTTTCGTCTCATTAACTCTCCTCCTCTTACTGATTCTCTTCAACCTTTGTCTCTTCGCCGCACTGTTGCTTCTTTATCTCTCTTCTATCGCTACTTCAATGGTCACTGTTCCTCTGAACTGTCTGCTTGCATCCCTCCACCTCTACGACGGGCACGTAGTACCCGTCTAGCAACAAACTCTCATCCCTTTTCTGTCCAACTCTCTAATGCAAGAGTTAACCGTTATTCCCAGTCCTTCATTTATGCAACTGGTCAACTCTGGAACTGTCTCCCTTTGTCTGTATTCCCTACTTCCTATGATCTCCAATCTTTCAAACGCAGTGTGTCCAGGCATCTCGAAATGAATGGATCTTGAATTTGGCTCTCTTTTGTATTGTTTTTACTTTTTCTTGGAAGGAACAGTATGTGGGCCCATGGCCCTTGGTTCCATCTTCCTTGCAAAAAAAAAAAAAAAAAAAAAAAAAAAAAAAAAAAAAAAGGCTTTAGATATGTCAAGGGCTACTGCACTGAATAAGTGCAGCAAAGGGGGACTGGGTATTGGTGAAACAGGAACTCTAGCTCTCCCTATCACTAGCACTGCAATACTCCCTGGGAGAACAGCCCTGAATGGCTGGTGCTACAGCCAGCTCCCTACTATCAATTGTAATATAATTTACAGTACTTGCATTCACATTCTGCAACCATAGTCATATGAGGTAAATCCTTAATTTGCATGTATCCGATGTGTGTGAAACATGTAATGCACAAGAACATGACCTCTGACACGCATCAATAAATGTGGGGGGGAAAAAAAAAGTATGTGTGGGAAATTTCTGAAGTCAGCCCCCATCTGCAGCCATCCTCCTCCCCCAAAAGTTAAATTTTATGACCTCGTAAACATATGCTCACCCCGCTCAGAACAAACAAAGAAGACATTGTTTTTATAGAATTCTGCCAAAACAAATGGTACTAATACAACACAGCTACAATTATGGGGCATAAAATGGTCTGTTTACTCTCAAATAGCTGACCAACCACACACATTTGCATGCACACACTTATGCACCATCACGCACACACATGGAGACGAAGCATGTACAGCAGACACTGGCTGTGCCAGCTCCTCGAGATTTTGATTATCTTGCTTTGCATTGAGAGGACTGAATGCTGTCCTGTATTATGATTTTAATAAGGCTAAGTAGTCTGGTTTATAAAACCTGAGTCAGAAAAAGAACCACAGATGCTCAAATATAGAAGCTGAAGTGACATGAAGCCGCAATATGGTATACGTGAAAGGTAAATAAACCCAAGAGGCAGGAAAACAACCTAGAAAAAAAAATGATAACAGAAATTTCTGATGATCTAGTGAGTTGGGAGTGTGGTAGTGAAATGGCAGGGGACAGAGTGACATGAAGGCGCTTTGTTTATGGCCACCCCGTGCGGGATTGAGACGTCTGGCAATAGATAGATAGATAGTACAATTTAATGGCTTTAGAGGAAGAAAGAACACTGAAAATGGTTTTATGATGCTATTTAATAAAACAGAATTACTAAGAGTCAGCTGAAATAAGTTAGGGCTGAGAGGGAACTGATAAAGCTGAGAAATGTAATATCAATTTGTTAACACAAATGACAGAAAATAGCAAAACTGCAAATGAAGAAAAAGTAGTACTGAAGAGGGAAATACTAAGATGAAGAAGAAATTGAGGGACAGTGTGGAAATGGCAAATATTGTGGCAGCAGCAAGAGAAGAAGAAAAACAAGCTTGAGTGGAATGGTAAAATTATGAAAAGAAAGAATTACTACATCACAGACATATAAAAGAACAGAAGCAGGAAAACAAGAAAAGAGGTGAAATGAGTAAGAGTGGACTGTAAGATGAAGTGATTAAAATTGTACAGAAGAAAGAAAAAGTGGTGTGAGACACTGGGGAAAGAAGTAGATATGTGATCGTATTCAGTGACCATGAGAAAGAATAGAAAACAAAGCAGGTAAGGATAAAAGAGGAGATAGAAAGAGTTAGACAAGTGCTGAGTGGCATTACCAATGAGGGTAGAAACTGGGAACAAAAGACTGAGGATGTGAGAAGATCAGACCAGTACAAGAAAGGGGACACGAGGACAATTGGAGTGAAACTAAAAACAGAACATGTTGCCAAAGAAATTTTAGATGCTTCTTGGAGACTCAATAATACAGAAGAGTGCACAAACATTTTCACAAGGAGGCATTTAAATGAGGACGAAGGGGAGAAGTTAAAGTCAATGAAGGAATTGGCTAAAAAAGGAATGCTAGAGAATACAGAAAGAACAAAAGAACTTTTTTTGAGAGGTCAAGAGGTGGTATATTAAAATATGGAAAAACAGGAGGGGTAAAGGAGGTGAACTGAGATGGGAAAGTAATAAAGGGAATGAGAAGGTAGATAAGGTATGCAACTTCAAGACTATGTATAGTAATGTGGATGGGCTGGTAGCCAAGAAAATGAAGTTGGGTGATTACATAAAAGAGAAGCCAGACATTATATGTCTAACTGAAACATAATTGAACAAAGGCATCAATACAAAAGTTACAGGATGTAGTGAATACAATGTATGGAGGAAGGATAAGGCAAAAAAAATTTGGTGGAGGTGTGCTGGTTGTAACTAATAAATAAATAATAGTATGAAGAACAGATTGTGAAAATAGCATATCAGAGGTGACGGGTGGAAATACAAGAAGATCAGAATAGAAGTGAGGGAGCATTGTGGTGTGGATGTGGATGTGATGGGAAGCGTTAGGAGAAACACATTAAGGTGGTTTGGCCATGTGGAGAGGATGGAGAGTGAGAGACTGATGAGGAGAGTGTATGTGAGTGAGGTGGAAGGGGGGAGAGGGAGGGGGAGGCAAAGGATGAGATGGAGGGATGGAGTGGAGAGGTATGAGAGATGGAGGGATGGAGTGGAGAGGTATGAGAGATGGGGGTGTCAGCCTGGAGCAGGGCAGTGAAATGGAGGGAGACAGAGCGACATGGAGGCGATTTGTTTGTGGCCACCCCTTACGGGACTGAGGCGTCTGGCAATAGATAGATGGATCAGAGTAGAAAATTGGATACAGATGTGATGTGTATGCCTCCTCAAACATGAACGTGGAAAAGAGAAGAGTATGAACGTCTGATGAGAGTGTCCTTAGATGCATTAGCAAAGTTGATTACAAGAAACAAGAGATTGGTGCTGACTGGAAATTTTGGATGCAAGGTGATAAATTGGGAAGGACTGAATTCAACGACATATGACGAATCTTGGGGATACAAAGTAATGGATATGATGATAGAAAATATGCTACCTCAGCATGTCAGGGAAGATACAAGAATTAGAGGGGATGATAAACCATCTATGATAGATCTGATATTTACAAAAGATTGCAATGAAGTGTTTAATATAAGATACAAGTGTCCCCTAGGGAAAAGTGACCATTTTGTCATCTGAAAAGCAGGTGTTAATGAGGGATATGGGAGTGAGAGAAGAAACATATAAAGATGATAGAATAAACTATGGAAAAACAGACTTTTGACTCCATAAGACAATATTCTGAAAATGCAGACTGGAGCAGAATAACAATGACAAACAACATCCATGAGAAGTAAGGAGTTATGATGAACATATATGAAGGGGGTACCAGCAGACACATCCCAGAATTTGCCAGCAAAATGGAATGGAAAAAGGAATAAAGTAGTTTAATTATAGACACAAGAAAAAAGAAATATGGCTAGAGTGTGTGTGTGTGTGTGTGTGTGTGTGTGTGTGTGTGTGTGTGTGTGTATTTACCTATTTGTATTTACCTATTTGTAGTATACAGGAATTGAGCTAAGCTCGTGTTGTCCCGTCTCCATATCTACATTCATCTAATCTAGTTTTAAATACATGAATGTTTTTCGCCTGCACCACCTCTTCGTCTAAGTCATTCCAAATACTTATGCTTCTATTTGGGAAACTGAACTTTTTGAGATCATTAAGACATCTACTTTTCCTCAACTTGAAGCCATGACCTCTTGTTCTTCCATCATCCAACACAAAAAGATCCTCTCTATCCACCCTTTCCAATTCTCTTACATTTCTAAATATCGTGATCAAGTCACCTCTTTCCCTTCTCTCGTGCAATGTTGGTAACTTCAGTTTTTCCAATCTCTCCTCGTAGGTGAGTTCCCTTAAACACGGTATCATCTTCGTTGCCATCCGTTGGACCCTTTCTAGTTTATCAATATGCTTCTTCAAATGAGGTGACCATACCACCGTCGCATACTCTAGTCTTGGTCTTATCATGGTCACTATCAACTCCCTCAACATATCTTCATCCATATAATTAAAAGCCACTCTCATGTTGGTCAGTAATCCATAAGTTCCCCCAATAATTTTATTTATATGCTTTTCTGGTGACAAGTCATCCCGAATAATCACTCCCAAATCTTTCTCATCCTTTCTTTTACTAATCATCTCATTGCCCATTTTATATGTCCAGTGTGGTCTTCTTTCACTTATACCCATTTCTAATACATGACACTTCTTGGCATTAAAGTCCATTTTCCAAGTCTGGCTCCAGCCGTGTATTTTGTCCAAGTCCTCTTGCAGTTCTTTACAACTATCAATACATTTAATATGTTTCATAATTTTAGCATCATCTGCAAACATACTCATATAACTATTCAAACCCTCTGGCAAATCATTTACATATATCAGAAACATTACTGGGGCCAAGACAGAGCCCTGGGGTACTCCACTAGTCACATTTCTCCATTGTGATACCTTGTCTCTTATTACTGTTCTCATCTGCCTTCCTATCAAATAATCTCCCATCCACTTTAATAGTTTCCCATGCACCCCTCCAAATGTCCTCAACTTCCACAGTAGTCTCTTATAGGGTACCCTGTCAAATGCTTTCTTAAGATCCAGATAGACACAGTCTGCCCATCCCTCTCTCTCCTGTATGACATCTGTTACCCTACTGTAGAAACTTAGTAGGTTAGTAATACATGATCTTCCTTCCCTAAAACCAAACTGTCTTGGTGTTATCACTTCATTTTCTTCTAAATACTTTATCCATCTTTTTCTAATAACTTTCTCACAGATTTTACAAACAATACTAGTAAGTGACACAGGTCTATAATTAAGTGGATCCTCCCTATCTCCTCCCTTAAAGATTGGCACAATACTTGCTCTTTTCCAATCTTTAGGTAACTGTCCCTTTTCAAGCGAGGTTTTGATAATGACATAAACTGGCCACACTAACTGGTCGGCACATTCCTTCAGGATCCATCCAGCCACACCATCTGGTCCCATTGCTTTTCTCACATCCAAATCCTTCATCAGCTGTAGCACCTCATCCATGTCAACTGTAATTTTGGTCATTCTCGTCAGCCTGGGTTCCATTTCAGGCTCCCTAAATTCGTCTTCCAATACATAAACTGACTGTAGCTTGTTGTTCATTATTTCACACAAGTCTTCCTCTCTTTCGTATGTTTCATCTCCATCCCTCAGTCGTATTATACTGTCCTTAACTTTCATTTTGCCATTTACAAACCTATAAAATAGTTTTGGCTCTTTTTTACAGTTAGATACAATATCTTTTTCGTATTTCCTTTCCTCTTCTCTCCGTATCCTTACATATTCATTTCTAACCTGCTTGTACTCCTCCCAGGCCCTTTCACTATACCTTCTTCTCACTTTCTTCCATGCTTTTTTTCTTGCCTCTTGTGCCATCCTACATCTGTTGTTAAACCATTCTTTCTTCCTTTCCATAGCTGCAGAAAATTTTGGGACATACTTAGTAACTCCTGTTTTATATACTTCTATCAAAAACTCATATTTCTCATCAACATTTGTGATCATATTCATTTTACTCCATTCTACATTTTGGAAAAAGTTTCTCAGGGAAGCAAAGTCTGCCTTCCCATAATTGTATCTATTTTCTCTGTGTTTTTCATCTCTTTCTCCTTCCCTCACTCCTACCACATCCATCTCAATTACCAGATGATCACTTTTACCAAAGGGGCAATGGTAGTGTGTGTGTGTGTGTGTGTGTCCGACTCTGGGCATAGGCTTCACAGCCTGCTATCGAGGCCCAGCAGTCTTCCTACATACCATATGTCTCTACATGTCACCACTTTGGCGCTAACACCCATCGTCCATATTGCATACATGCTAGGGCTGTCTCATACAAGACTGGTGTATTTGTATTAGCGGGGGGTAATTTTACAACATGTCGGTGGGTCTTCTGGTAGATCAGTAAAGCTTGATTTAATGAAATTCAGATCCTTAAACTGTTCCCTGCCCCAGCGAGGATTTGAACCTTGGTCTGTCAGGACTGCAAGCCACCTCTCTACCAATCGAGCCACCACCTCTTTTACAAAGAAAACATAGGAGAGAGTGTGGAATGAATACAAGGACATAAGAAATGACTATCTATAGGTATGAAGAGAAGAACTGAAATACAAGGACATAGTGACTAAAATCAAGAAGAAACCAAAACTGTTCAACAAATCTTTAAATGTAAAATGAAAGTAAGGATATCACAGGGAGACTGAGAGATGGGGAACTGATGTAAGTGAAATATGGTAAGAATGAGGATATAAGTGTGGTTATGAATAAAAGGCCACATTCAATATTTGTAAATGAAGATGAATTTACGGAATAAGATGATAAAGGGAGGGCACAGAGGTTAGCTGAGACAGCAGTTGACAGAAATGAAATGTTACAATTAATGAGAAAATTTAATGTAAGAAAGGTCATGGAGCCCAATGGGATTCCTTGATGGATATTAAAGGAATGTGCAGATCAATGGGTGTAGCCAATTCATTATACTGTATTATTAAATATTCACTGATCAAAGGAGAGTTTCTAATACATTGGAAAAGGGTAAATATAGTGCCAATTTATAAAACAGGTGATAGAGAGCACCTACTTAATTTTAGACCAGTATCCCTCACCAGCATTGTTTGCAAACTGTGTGAAAAAAATTATCAGAAAAAAGTGGATTCAGTTCCTAAAAGTAAATCAGGTCATAATAGCAAAACAGTTTGGATTCAGAGAAGACTCATCATGTGTTACAAACCTGCTGAGTTTTTATGGCAGAATGGTTGACCAAATGCAGGAAAGGTTTGAGTAGACTGAGTCTACCTGGACTTGAACAATGCTTTTGATGGAGATGCCACATAAGATTGTTATGGGAATTAAAAACTACAGAATTGAAGGAGTGAATGGAAAATTGCTAAAATGGATGGATAATTATTTAGTTGGACGACAAATGAGAACAGTTACAAAAGACAAGTATTCTCAATGAAAGAGTGTGACTAATGGAGTGCTGCAAGGCTCAGTTTTGGCTCCTATTATGTTTTGATATACTGTATGTAAATGATATGCCAGAAGCTTGAGCAGTTATATGAATATGTTTGCAAATGATGCAAAAATTATGAAGCAAATACAGAATGTTGAGAGTTGGGAGGAGTTGCTAAATGATTAGGATGTGGGAAATATTTTCCCCCGAGCTGTTGTGCTTTTTACTTTAGTTGTCGATTGTTAAAGAGCAGAGGAAAACGTACTTGAGAGGTTTAAAAACCCAGAGATTACGTTCTGTTAATTCTTATTATTAATAAATTAAATGCTACTGCGTTTAACATTGGTAGACAACAATGTACATACATACATGTAAAACTGGAGAATTTTCCATTGACCTAAACTGCGCCTGTGTGGATGACGTGGTAAGGATGAAAAAGCCACGATCAAACGGGAGGCCAGTTTTAATGTATATACAGTATATATATCTGTAGAAAAGGGGGAATATTTTGTTTAGTTTAATTAAAACTAAGATTAGATTAAGTTAGATTCACCTTGTATATTTTACGGAGTAAGTTAGCTGTATTTGACGTAATTAAGCAGTAGTTGGCAACTCTTCTATCCTATGAGGGACAAGAAGCTCGCCATCTTGGACACTCCTTGAGTAGATTTCACTCCGAGTAGCTGCGCTTGTACATACACCCCCAAAGGACGCCTGATTGCCCAGGAAAGACCGAAACAGCACGCCCGTCGTCATCTCGTTGTTCGACTCAATACGTAGCTAAGTGACCTTGTTGATTTGGCCAAATCTTAGGGAACTAGCTAGTATATGAGAGGTGTTTGTAGGTGAGTTAGGGAATTTAATTGCCTGATTTACTCACGAGACTTATGCAAATTTACCTCTGTTAAACCTAGATAACTTACAGTGAGGAGTATCTAGGACGCTCGTTTTTTTTTCTCACATTTTGGTGCCCCGAGTGAGGAGATACAGATGTGTGCAGAGGCGTTGAGCGACTTTAAGGTAGCTTTCGTAGGGCACAGCTTATTACCACGTCATGTGGAAGTAGAATACGTGGAAATACGTATATACAGAGCTCCTGGGGGAAGGGCAAGTTCCTTTTCCGAGGATGAGCGGCTGAACGCCGTATTAGAATGGGAGCATGATCGTACTATTCTCTTTTTGGGAGGAAATGACATCAGTGAAGATTCAGATGTTAATGAAATTGTGGAAAATATACTTGCAGTGGTAGGAGCCATTGAAGGCTCGTGTAAATCTGCAGTAGCAATAACCCTTCTTGAGCCTAGGAACCTATCATATGGCGCATCTGTTTGCTATGGTACCTACAGATTCATGAGTAGGGCCATAAATCGGAAGTTACAGAGGATTAGGAAAGGGCAGGATTTCATTCATTTCAATGCCAAGCCTTTCCAAGCCTACCAAAAAACAGATGGCATCCATTGGAATCATAAAGGCAGAGAAGCGGTTCTGCAAAAATTCATAAATTACATAGAGCATAAGAAGGAAAGGTTCTATGCTGTGCAGGCCTTGGGTGGTCCTATGCTGTAATGAGTGTGGAGATAATGCCTGCCCCAGAGGTTTAATAGCCCAGGGAGATAGGTATAGAGCCATAAGGCAAATCCCTACACTCCTTAAAATTTAAAATGTTAATTATTACTGAGCTCCGAAGAATTGTAATTATTTTAGAACATGAGTGTGGGAAGGACAAAATTACCCCAGAGGTTTAATAACCCAGGGAGATAGGTTTAAAGCCATTAACCCTATTCCCACACCCCTCAAAATTTAAAATGAATAATGATGGAGTTCAGTAAATCTGGGTTGTAAAATTAAAAGGAAGAAAAAAAAAGGGGTTCTACTCCCGTAACTTAGAAATCAGTAACAATATCTATTTCCTTGTTGCAAAAATTAGTTAGTGGTAAGGCAGGATGGGTAATGAGAGCTATACTGGACTGTAAACAGTCATTAGAGGAAACACCTCCAATTAAGGAGAAATTAAGTAGTCCGTTGAACCAATTAAAAGAAAGATGGGCCAAGTACGAGGAAAGTTATACTAACTTGGAAGCAGCCATCGTACAAGCTGATGATAAAGATCTTTTGGAAGCAGAAACCTCCAAATTTGAAGGTAAATTGGAGGAATATNACACTCCTTGAGTAGATTTCACTCCGAGTAGCTGCGCTTGTACATACACCCCCAAAGGACGCCTGATTGCCCAGGAAAGACCGAAACAGCACGCCCGTCGTCATCTTGTTGTTCGACTCAATACGTAGCTAAGTGACCTTGTTGATTTGGCCAAATTTTAGGGAACTAGCTAGTATATGAGAGGTGTTTGTAGGTGAGTTAGGGAATTTAATTGCCTGATTTACTCACGAGACTTATGCAAATTTACCTCTGTTAAACCTAGATAACTTACAGTGAGGAGTATCTAGGACGCTCGTTTTTTTTTCTCACATAGGATATGTTGTAGAGTTGGAGTCAGACTTGGAAAACAGAGTATAATGCAAACTAATGTCATGTCCTAGAACAGGAATCAGTGGCAAAACCCCAACTTATGAGTATAAAATGAGAAGAGAGAGGATTGGCAAAGCAAGGGATAAGACAGAGCCAAGAGTGACCATACAACCATACAGGATATATACTCAAGAAAAATATAAAAAGGATAACTGGTGGTGCATACAGAGTGAAGGGTAATATGAGAATGGCTTTCAGCAATCTAGATGAAGAGATGCTGAGAAAGATAAATGTGTCCACGATAAGACTGCACTAAAATATGTGGCAGTGATATGCTCACTTCATTTAAATAAGCATACAAGAAAACTGACAAAGCACAGATGCAACGAGGGTGCTGCCAAGTTTGAAGGTATGGAGAGAGAGAGACACACACACACACACAGAGTCGGAGTTGGAGCTGCTCCTGGATCGAGGGAAATAATCGCTGAACTAGCGGCGAAAAGGAGACAGCCTATTGTGATTATGTGGTTGAATGCGTCAGAGGTGGTCCCGTCGGATATTAGTTAAAAAATACTGCAGGTTTCGGCCCTAAAAAATGCAAGACAAAGTGAAAAAGAAAGTTTCCATATGGTTGTATCATGGCGGAGAGAGACGGAAGGTTGTTTACAACTGGCGAGAGGGAATATGTGGGCTTCTCCGAAGAAAATGTTGGTAAAGGAAATGATATGCTGCAACAAACAGGAGTAGCAGGAGTAGAGAAAACAGTGGAGAGGAATGTCCAGGAGTTAAAAAAGGTATGGGAAGTAATTAGAGAGTTACAGGAATGGACCTTAGAACAGGAGAGAGAGATCAAAGTCCTACAGAGTAAACTGGAAAAAGTTAGCACACGTAGTGAGGAACAAGAAAAAGAAGTCACAGAATTAAAGGTGAGTAATGAGTCCGCATCAAATGAAATAAAACAGCTCAAGAGGGAGAATAAGAGGTTGGAAGAAGAAAGGGACAGAATAAAAAGTAAACCAGATGAGTACAAATCAAAATCAAGGAGGCAAGATGAGCACATTCAGGAAATCAAGGAGCAACATAAGGGGTGGAAGAAAATACAGGAGGAAGGAAATGCAAATCTGAAGGAGATCATAGAACAACAAAGTAAGGAAAAAGTGGAGAAGGAAGTGGTTAGAGTACTAAGAAGTAGAGAATCTTTGGTCAGGGATGTAGCAGACAAGAAAAAATGTGTGATAATCTCAGGAATAAAAGAAAAATGAATGACAGCAAGATCTGAAAGAGAGAGAGAGGAACTGAGCAAGGCTAAAGAAATAATATCACTGGTTATGGAGGGAAACAATGAAGCCCAAGAAGAGATTGAAGAAGTGTTTAGGTTAGGAAAGTACGAGGATGGTAGGGCAAGGCCTTTGAAAGTAAAGTTTAAGTCCCAAGTAATAGTGAATGAAATCATAAGTAGAACGTGGAAATTGTCAGAAAAAGAGGGGTTTAAAAATGTTTGGATAAGGAGAGATGCAAACGAAGAAGAAAGAGCTAAATTAAAGGAGTTAGTAAAGGAAGCAAAGATAAAAAACGAACAGCGAACGGAGAAAGAGAAGACAGACTTCTACTGGAGAGGTATGGACCAGAAGTTGAGAAAGTGGTACCGACGGAGGGAAGGAGAGAATCATAAAAAACAATGAAAAAAGTTTGAAAGTGGCATACACAAACACTGATGGACTAATATCGGCAAGGTTAGAAATCAATGATTTTTTGAGGGTACACGAACCTGATGTTATGTGCTTTGTAGAGACTAAATTGAAAGAAGATATTGATATTCATATGGGAGGTGGGAAATACAAATTATGGAGAAGAGACAGAAAAGAAAAAATGGGGGGAGAAGTGATGATAGCAGTGAAGGACAATATAAATGTAGATACTGTGGAAATGGCAGAGGGCAGGGTCGAAGCGATAAATATGAAATTAGAAACTGGGGAGAATGGTAAGAGAGATACGGCAGTGGTATATGTTCCCCCTAAGACGAGAGCATGGAATGACGATGAATACCAGATGTTTTCACACATGGTTAGTTATCTACAGAAAGTGATCGAGAAAAGCAACAATATAATCCTAATGGGTGACTTTAATTGTAAAGAGGTGAACTGGGAGGAATGGGACTCAGGAGGCAGCAAAGATTCATGGGGCACTAAACTGTTAAATATAGCAATGAATAATGTAATGACGCAATGGGCTAAAGAAGAGACACGATTCAGAGGTGATGACACACCAGCAAGATTAGATTTGCTACTATCCAAAGAACCTGATGTAATTGAATCTTTAAATTATCTGTGTCCTATAGGAAAAAGTGATCATGTGGTCATTGAGTTCCAGATGATAACAGGGAACGTAGTGCCAAGAGATGAGCTTTATAGGCAAGGAAGATACAACTTTGGGAAAACAAACTTTCAGAATTGAGAAAATTTTTTGAAAATATGGACTGGAGAAAATTAAGAGAAACAAGAGAGATACAGAGGAGGTGGGATATCTTTTTAGACCTCTACAATTTGGGAGTGGCAAAAGAGGTGCCAAGAGCAAGTGGGAAAGAAAACAGGAAAAAGGTGTGGTTTAATAGAAGGTGTATGATAGTGAAAAAAGAAAGGGACATGGCATGGAACAAATGGAGAAAGAGAGGTAATATCAGAGCAAAGGAAGAATAGAAAAGAACTAGAAATGAATATACAAGAATACATAGAGAGGAAGAAAGGAACTTTGAAAAAGGTATAATTGACAAATGTAAGGATGAACCCAAATTATTTTAGATTTATTAATGGCAAATTGAAGCAAAGGGAAGGACTCACCAGACTGAAAGTAGAAGGAGAGGTCCACAAGGATGCAGTAATTCAAGCTGAAGTAATGAACAAATGTTTCCAATCGGTTTTCACTAATGCAAGGGAGTTTGTAGAAGGAGAGGGAGTGATTAGAAATGTAGGTAAGAATGAATGGAGCTTTGAGTGATGAGTTTTCCGTGAATGTTGGTGTGCATCAGGGGTCAGTTTTGAGTCCCTTGTTGTTTATCATGGTGCTTGAAGCCCTCTCACGTGACTTCAGAGATGGACTCCCATGGGAGATGTTGTATGCTGATGATTTGGTGTTGATTGCAGAGAATGAAGAGGCGGAGGAAAGATTTAAGAAGTGGAGAGATGGTATGGGGTACAAGGGCTTAAGGGTAAATACAGATAAAACAAAAGTGATGTTATCTAGAGTTGGTGGCGGTACAATCAGAGGAGAGGGAGAGTGGCCATGTGCAGTTTGCCACAAGGGTGTGGGAAGTAATTCCATCTTGTGTAGTGTTTGTGATAAGTGGGTGCACAAGAGATGTAGTGGTATTAGAGGTAGACTGCGAGATGATGCTGATTTCATGTGTGCGGCGTGTCGGGGAGAGCAGGTGCTGATTGTTAGGAATGAGAGGGTTGAACTTGCAGGTGAGTCTCTTGAGTGTGTGGAGGAGTTTCGTTATTTGGGAGACATGTTATGTGCCAGAGGTGGAGCTGGAGTTAGCTCGGTTGCTAGGATGAGAAGTGGTTGGAAGAAGTTCAGGGAGCTGTTGCCTCTCCTGACATTGAGAGGACTCTGCTTACGTGCTAAGGGGTCTTTGTATGCAGCATGTGTTAGCAGTGTGATGCTGTTTGGTAGTGAGACCTGGGCAGTAAAGGAAGAGGATATTCGCAGGTTTAAACGTACAGAAATGACAATGATTAGGTGGATGTGCAATGCGTCCCTGCGTGCAAGGCCTGGGGGGGCTGAGTTTACGATGGAAGAGTTGAGAGGTAGGATGGGACTGGAGTGTATTGGTGTTGTGATGAGGAGATGTAGACTGTGGTGGTTTGGACATGTGGAGAGGATGGGGGATGATCATTGGGTACAGAGGCTGAGAGGTGTTAATATTGGGGGAGGGGTTGGGAGGGGTAGACCGAGAAAGACATGGGACAAGGTCATTAAGTGTGACTTAAGGGTTAAGGGACTGAACAGGGAGGCTGCCAGGGATCGAGCAGCGTGGAAAGCCGCCATTAGGTGACCAAGGCCAACGCATGCAAGCATGTTGGAGCCTTCAAAAATGAAACAAAATGAAACGAACTCAAGATGTAAGGAAAGCCCCAGGACCAGATGGAATCTCTATTTGGGTACTGAAGGAATGCAGAGAACAACTGGCGGACAAGATTCACAATTTAATTGTGTGCTCCTTGGAAGAGGGGAAAGTGCCTCGGGAATGGAAGAGGGCAAATGTGGTGCCAATCTATAAGGGAGGTAACAAGGAAGAACCCCTGAATTACAGACCAGTGTCCCTAACCAGCATGGTTGCGAAATTGTGTGAGAGAATCCTGAAAGATAGATGGACAAAATATCTGGAAGAGATAAATATTTTGACTGAAAGTCAGTTTGGATTCAGAAGTGGAAGGTCATGTGTTTCCAACTTGTTGAGATTTTACTCAAGGGCGAGTGACGTGCTACAGGATAGAGACGGTTGGGTGGACTGTGTGTACTTAGATCTGGAGAAGACCTTCGACAAGGTACCCCACAAGAAACTATTATGGAAATTAGAGCATATCGGAGGTGTGAAGGGAAGCCTCCTGGAATGGATGGGAAACTTTTTGAGTGACAGACAAATGAGGACAGTAATAAAGGACAGGACATCTGGATGGAGGGAAGTAACAAGTGGTGTCCCACAGGGCTCGGTGTTGGCACCAGTAATGTTCTTGATTTACATAAATAATATGGTAGATGGAGTGAACAGCTACGCAAGTCTGTTTGCTGATGATGCAAAGATCTTGAGAAAGGTAGAGGTTGAAGAGGACTGTAAAATGCTACAAGAGGATGTGGATAGGATACATGATTGGAGCCGGATGTGAGAAATGAAATTCAACGCAAAAAAATGTAAAATATTGGAAATGGGTAAAAGTACCAAGAGGCCATCATTGAATTATTTGATGGGTAATGAACCAATTAGAAAAGTGAGAGAAGAGAAAGATTTGGGAGTGCTGGTCCAGGATAGTTTGTCACCTGAAAAGCACATAAATAAGATAGTCAGAGAGACATATAAACACTTGACCAATATAAGAGTGGCATTTCATTACATGGATGAGGAGATGATGAAAAAATTGATAGTGGCCATGATCTGGCCCAGGTAAGAATATGCAGCAGTAGTGTGGTCCCCACACAAAAAGAATGATATAACCAAGACTGAGAGAATACAAAGAACAGAAACCAAGATGGTCCCTAGTCTGGCAGATTTGCCTTACAGAGAAAGGCTGGAAAGGCTGGATTTGCCTTCCTTAGAGGAAAGAAGAGAGAGGGGCGACATGATTGCAGTGTTCAGGACAATGATGGGAGTAGATAAAATTGACAGAGAAAATCTGTTTGTGTGGGATGAGAGAGCAACAAGAGGACACGGAATGAAACTATAGAAGCTAAGCTGCTCGAAGGACATCAAGAAATACAGTTTTCCTTATAGATGCATAGACCTATGGAATAGCCTGGACAAAGAGATCGTCCAGTCTAAAAACGTAAATGAGTTTAAGGCAAAATTTGACTTATTGAGAAACAGAGACGGGACCCCACAAGCGTAGCTCATTTCCTGTATATCACAATTAGGTAAATACAATTAGGTAAATACACACACACACACACACATGAGAGACTTTTTGAGTGACAGATAAATGAGGACAGTAATAAAGGACAGGACACATGGATGGAGGGAAGTAAAAAGTGGTGTCCCACAGGGCTCAGTGTTGGCACCAGTAATGTTCCTGATTTATGTAAATGATATAGTAGATTGAGTGAACAGTTATGCAAGTCTGCTTATGATGCAAAGATCTTGAGAGAGGCAGAGGTTGAAGAGGGTGCTGCAGGAGGATCTGGATAGGATACATGATTGGAGCCGGATGTGAGAAATGAAATTCAACGTAAAAAAATGTAAAACATTGAAAATGGGTAAAGTACCAAGAGGCCATCACTGAATTATCTGATGGGTAATGAATCAATTACAAAAGTGACAGAAGAGAAAGATTTGGGAGTGCTGGTCCAGGATAATTTGTCACCTGAAAAACACATTAATAAGATAGTCAGATAGACATATAAACTCTTGACCAATATAAGAGTGGCATTTCATTACATGGACAAGGAGATGATGAAAAAATTGATAGTGGCCATGACCCAGCAAACATTGAAATGACGGGCCAGTACTGGCATATAACGGGACTAAGGGAAAACGGCAACCATGTATTGGATCGACTCTTGCCCATAATATTCTTTTTATATCGGGCCAATTGATGTAAAATGTGTTGGGCCGATATATAAATAAAACTTGTTTTTCGACACTGGGCTGAAACGGCAACCATACATTGGACCGATTTCTGGCCATAATATTCTTTTTATATCAGGCCAATTGATGTAAAATGTGTTGGGCCGATATATAAATAAAACTTGTTTTTCGACACTGGGCTGAAACGGCAACCATACATTGGAC
>JAGKTI010000465.1:62558-74744 GCA_018397915.1 Birgus latro
CGTGGCTCAGTGGTAAGATGCACATACGGTTTCGAGCCCCGCACCAGGCAGTTAATGTAATTTGTTTCATTTCAGACATTCCATCACTTCGCAGCAATTCGGGACATAAGGAGCTACTATAGTAAGCTGGCAACATACCATAGTGTGTACTAATAGATGTATGTAAGCTGCGTAAGAGATTCCTCTAAATCAAGTTGTAAGATGCGTGGGCTGTACGGTAGACGATCAGAGGAGGGAGGTTCGAATCCTGACTTTTTTTCTTTTTTTTTAAGAAGCATTTTAAGGCTAAAACTGTACAATGTTATTCCCTCAAAGGAAGAAGAAGTCAATTTCAAGATCTGTTAATTTCGAGCTATCCAGACACCCTTGCTTGTAAATTGGCCCGATTACTTACACCCGATTAAGGCCCGATTAAGGCTTCCATCATTGGCCCATTACGAATCCTGTATTGGACCGATACATCCCGGGGTGCGAACGGATAACTGATATAAGTCGGACCAACATCAAATGCCAGAGTTTACATAATTGGTCCGATATATGAAAGGTTGGAGTGCCAGCACTGGAACAATACTGGCCCATGTATTTTATGTTTGCTGGGGATCCGCCCCAGGCCAGAATATGCAGCAGTAGTGTGGTCCCCACACAAAAAGAAAGATATAAACAAGATTGTGAGACTACAAAGAACAGAAACCAAGATGGTCCCCAGTCTGGCAGATTTGTCATACAGAGAGAGGCTGGAAAGGCTGGATTTGCCTTCCTTAGAGGAAAGGAGAGAGAGGGGCGACATGACTGCAGTGTTCAGGACCATGATGGGAGTAGATAAAATTGATAGAGAAAATCTGTTTGGGTGGGATGAGAGAGTAACAAGAGGACACGGAATGAAACTGAAGAAGCCAAGCTGCTTAAAGGATATCAAGAAATATAGCTTCCCTTATAGATGCATAGACCTGTGGAATAGCCTGGACAAAGAGATCGTCCAGCCTAAAAACTTAAACGAGTTTAAAGCAAAATTTGACTTATTGAGAAACAGAGACAGGACCTCACGAGCGTAGCTCATTTCCAGCATATCACAATTAGGTAAATACACACACACACACACACTGCTGCAAGCACACTGGTCGGATGAGCTCTGCTCTGGGGATACCTAATTTGTATCTATTTATGGGTGAAGCTTGTATCAGGAAAATATAGGTGATGATCCAACATACAGTAGTCTATCTATCTATCTATTACCAGACGCCTCAATCCCGAACGGGGTGGCCACAAACAAATCGCCTCCATGTCACTCTGTCCCCTGCCATTTCACTACCACGCTCCCAACTCACACCCCCCTCTCTCATATACCTCTCCACTCCATCCCTCCATCTCATCCTCGGCCTCCCCCTCCCTCTCGCCCCCTCCACCTCACTCACATACACTCTCCTCGCCAGTCTTTCACTCTCCATCCTCTCCACATGCCCAAACCACCTTAACGTGTTTCTCCTAACGCTTCCCATCACGCCCTCAACCACACCACAACGCTCCTTCACTTCCTCATTTGTTAGTCTGTCTCTCCATGTGACTCCACATGCTCCTCTCAAATAACTCATTCCCACTGCTCTCACTCTTGACTTCTGTCCTTCCAACAGGGTCCAAGCTTCACTTCTGTATGTCAGAGTTGGTATCACAATACTGTCATGTAACAACTTTTTCACTTCCATGCTCACCTCCCTGTTTCTTATCACTGCTTTCAACGAACCAGCAACCTTCCTTCCCTGCTGTACCCTTTCGAGCACTTCACCCTCCAGACTTCCATCCTTACTCATCACACTACCCAAGTACTTAAATTCACTCACAATCTCCAAATCCTTCCCATCCAATCTCACTGTACACTCACTGGCTTCACTTCTCTCGAAGACCATCACTTTACTTTTCCCCACATTCACCTTTAGATTCCGTTTCTTACACACTCTCCCAAACTCATCTACCAAGCCTTGCAGCTCCCCTTCGTCTTCACTCAACAACACAGTATCATCTGCAAACAACAGTACAGGGAGTTTCCAAACACTGCCCTCTCTCACTAGGGTCGCTCCAACATCCACTGCCCGACCTTGTATCTCTTTTATAACCCCATCCATATACAGATTGAACAACCATGGAGACATGACACATCCTTGTTTCAATCCAACCTTCAAATGGAAAGATTGACTCAGTTTGCCATCCACACGCACTGCAGCCTTAGCACCCTCATACATACTCTTCACTGCCTTCAACAACTTTTCATCCACTCCATATATTCTTAATACCTTCCACAAACCTTGTCTATCCACCCTGTCATATGCTTTCTCCAGATCCATGAAGGCTGCATACAACTTCTTGCCCTTCTCTAGTAACTTTTCCACTAAGGATCTAAGAATGAATATCTGGTCTACACAACCTCTTCCCTTCCTAAAACCTCCTTGTTCTTCTCCAACTAATTCCTCAGTAATTTCCCTAACTCTGTCAATAAGTATCCTACCATATATTTTTCCTATTACACTGAGAAGGCAAATGCCCCTATGATTACCACACACTGCTTTTTCCCCTTTTCCTTTGTACAGAGGAATAATTATACCTGACTTCCAATACTCCAGGACTCTACCCTCCTCCCAAGCCAATCTGCACACCTTCCACATCCATTCTATTACTATCTCTCCCCCATGCTTCAGCATTTCACCACACACTCCATCAATTCCTGGGGCTTTCCCCATTTTAACTTTCTTCACTGCTTCCACCACTTCCATCCTACTGATTTCTTCCTCTCTTCTCACAACCCTCCTTCTCCCTGCCATTCCCCAGCCACTTATACTTGCATTGCTTTCATTCTCTATGTTCAACAGTTCATTAAAGTGTTCTCTCCATCTGTTTACTTTTTCTCCCTTCTCCACTAGTAATCTACCATTTTTATCTTTCGCACCCCCACTGACTTCGTTGGCACCCTGTCTAGCTCTCTTTACCTCCTTCCAGAACATTTTCTTACATTCCCTCCACTTTCCACTCAAATTCCTTCCAAATTCCTCATCCACTCTCTTCTTACTAATCTTTTCACCTCTCTCCTCCTCACTACATATAACTCTCTCATCCGTCTCTCAGCTTCTTCGTCGCCCCTGTTCCTCATCCACTCATTATATGCTTTCTTCTTTTGTGCCACAGCCTCTCTCACCTCTCCAGTCCAACATAGTAAAACAAGAAATATCAAGGAAAGTGTAGCCTAAAATAAGTAAACATGTATATCAGTTCAAGGAATGTGATGAACTTCCTTGCATCAGCTGGACAACACCAAGGTTAGCAGATGACACAGTGATGAAAAAACTGTATATAGAGATCTTTTCTTTAAGATGGCTTCATATTTTGGAAAGATACCTTTACAAGGTTTTACGAAAAGAGACAAAGGTAAAAAACAGGATGATGACTTCTACCCAGACCTGGTTGAAATGGAAACTTACGATAAGTTAGTTGACAACCGTAATAGACCAGAGAGCTATTTTTAATTGGATGTTGAAGAAATCAAGAATGAGCTATGCAGACAGAAGGAAAAAAATTAGGAATTAATAAACGAAACAAACAGAAAAGCCACAACAACAGATGAACTATCAGCTGAGGTAAATTCACTGAGAACAAAGGCTAGTGATATGGGATGTACAGTTGTTAACCATAAGAGAATTATGGATGATTTCAGAAATGATACAGAGAAAATCAGGCAAGCAAGCTGCCTGATAGACAAAAGTAGTAACACTGAAGAGAAAATAACACAAGTAAATGAAATGGTGAGAAATTACAATGATGAGGTACAAACTGCGTATCCTGAAATGGTGAAAGTAAAGAATAATTTAGATACAAAGGTCGAAGAAAAAAGTGTAAGAAACAAAGTGAAAAAAATTACTGTATAAAGAACAATCCAAAACTAGTAAGGAAGGCTGTAGAGATTAACAAATCTATAATAATCACAGGCATAAGTGATGAAAAATAAAAAACAGAATCTCATGGGACAAAAAGGAGATGGAGGCCTCAGGTGAAGAAAAAATAAAAAACAGAATCTCAAGGGACAAAAAGGAGATGGAAAATATACTGAACATACTGCAGCAAGTATCAGAGGATATCTGTGGAAATGATATAGAAGAACATAAAAGGCTAGGGAAATATGAGAGAAGGAAGTCAAGGCCTCTGAAAGTAACTTCCCAGAGTGCAAATACTGTAGAGGAAATATTTAAAAACCCCCCAACAAACTCATGGAAAAAGAGGAATTCAAAAAAGTATGGAAAAAAAGATGCCTAACCCAAGAGGAACTGGGAACACTAATGGAGAGGACAGAGGAAGCAAAAACAAAAAATGAGAGAAGATAAGAAGAAAAAAATAAATTCTTTTACAAAGTAACTGGACTGCAGGTACGAAAGTGATACATAACCAGCAGAGAATAAAAAAAGGGAAAGTAAAAGATTCAAGCTTCTTCTCTAAACCTCACCTTCCCTTTCTCTCTCAGACTCAGCTGTTTGAGGCAACTGACAGCAAACCCTTTTCTGTAACCTCCTACTTTCTCTATTCTCATTTCAAACCCAAAGGTGGCTGTTGCGTATATGTACGCAACGATCTATCTTGCTCTCGTGTTCCTGAACTTGATTCTTCTGAATTCTCTACTCTCTGGCTTTGGCTTTCCTGTCATTCTCTGACTAAATATATCTGTGCTGTTTACTTATCTCCTAATTCTACTGACTATCAAAAATTCTTTGACTATCTTACTTCTACAATGGAACATATTCTATCCATTTCTCCTTTCTCTGAAATCTCCATTCTAGGAGATTTCAATGTTCACCACCACCTTTGGCTCTCCTCTCCTTTCACTGATCCACCTGGTGAACAAGCCTACATCTTTTCTCTCCTTAATGACCTAGAGCAGCTTGTACAGCACCCTACCCGTATCACTGACCGCCTTGGAGAGAGTTCCAACATGCTTGACCTTTTCCTAACAACTAATCCTTCTGCTTACACTGTTAATCTTTTCTCTCCGTTGGGCTCCTCCGATCATAACCTTATTACCTTAACCTGTCCTATCGCTCCGGTACAGCCTGTGGACCCTCCAAAGATACGCCGCCTGTGGCACTTTGGAGCTGCAGATTGGGAGGCCCTCAGGCAGTACTTCTTTGATTTTCCTTGGAATGATTATTGCTTCCATGGCCGGGAGCCATCTGAGTGTGCCTTGTGCACTACGGAGGTTATTCTCTCGGGCATGGAAGCATACACTCCTTTCTCATATCCTCTGACTAATGCAAGAAAGCCTTGGTTTAATCACGCTTGTTCTAATGCTGTCCGCAACAAGGAGAGGGCCTATAAGAGGTACCGGAGCCAACCCACCCCTGAATCACATCTTTTATATATTTCTGCCCGGAATCGTGCTAAGTCTGTTCTTAGCTCTGCTAAAAATAATTTCATCCGTGCTAAATGTTCTCAACTCTCCAACTCGAATTCTTCTCGCTTCTTCTGGCACCTTGCCAAAAACCTTTCTAACAACTTTACCTCATCATCCTTCCCTCCTCTTTTCTACTCTGATGGCTCTGTAGCTATTTCTTCTACTGATAAAGCAGATCTCTTCGCTCAAACTTTCTCCTCCAATTCCACCTTAGACGATTCCGGTGCTATTCCTCCATCACTTCCCCCCCTCTGACTTCCTCATGTCTGACATGATGTATTTTCTGCCATCACTGGCCTCAATACTAACAAGGCGTATGGGCCTGATGGAGTCCCTTCTGTTGTCCTCAAAAACTGTGCTTCTGCACTTACACCCTGCCTAGGTAAACTCTTTCGCCTTTGTCTATCAACTTATACCTTTCCTTCTTGCTGGAAGTTTGCTCTCATTCAGCCAGTCCCAAAGAAAGGTGACCATTCCCAACCCTCTACCTATCGTCCAATTGCTTTAACATCCTGTGTCTCAAAAGTTTTCGAGTCAATTCTTAACAGAAAAATTTTAAAGCATCTTTCCTGTCACAACCTTCTTTCTGATCGTCAGTATGGGTTCCGTCAGGGACGCTCCACTGGCGATCTTCTCACCTACCTTTCAGACTCCTGGTCATCCTCCTTTCGGGACTTTGGCGAAAGCTTTGCCATTGCACTTGACATCTCAAAGGCTTTTGATCGAGTCTGGCATAAATCTTTAATTTCCAAACTGCCCTCCTACGGTTTCTATCCTTCTATCTGTGCCTTCATCTCTAGCTTCCTTTCTGGTCGTTCTATAGCTGCTGTTGTAGACGGCCATCGTTCTTCTACTATACCCATCAACAGTGGTGTTCCTCAGGGCTCTGTCCTATCACCAACTCTCTTCCTTTTATTCATCAATGACCTTCTAAGCTGTACATCTAACCCTATCCACTCATATGCTGATGATTCCACCCTTCACCTTTCCATTCGGTTTCTGCAACGTCCATCTCAGCAGTTACTTCAACAAAAAAGGGACGAGGCTATGGCACACCTAATGTCTGACTTGGCTCGTATCTCTGATTGGGGTAAAAATAATCTTGTTATTATTAATGCATCAAAAACTCAGTTCTTACACTTATCAACCCGACAAAATCTTCCTCAGGATTACCCACTAATGTTTAATAATGAACAGTTATGTCCTGCATTATCTTTGAACATGCTTGGGGTTTCATTCTCTCGGGATTTGTCTTGGAAAAAACATATTACATCTCTTGTGAAATCTGCTTCCAAGAGATTAGGTGTGCTAAGCCGATTCTGAACTTTCTTTACCCCTGCACAGTTGTTGACCTTGTACACGGGTTTTATTTGCCCGTGTATGGAGTACAACTCTCATGTGTGGGAAGGCTCCCCACATGCAGTTCTTCTCAATAGGGTGGAGTCAAAGGCTTTTCGTCTCATTAACTCTCCTCCTTTTACTGATTCCCTTCAACCTTTGTCTCTTTGCTGCACTGTTGCATCTTTATCTCTCTTCTATCGCTACTTCAACAGTCACTGTTCCTCTGAACTGTCTGCTTGCATCCCTCCACCTCTACGACGGGCACGTAGTACCTGTCTAGCAACAAACTCTCATCCCTTTTCTGTCCAACTCTCTAATGCAAGAGTTAACCATTGCTCCCAGTCCTTCATTTATGCAACTGGTCAACTCTGGAACTGTCTTTCTTCGTCTGTATATCCTACTTCCTATGATCTCCAGTCTTTCAAACGCAGTGTGTCCAAGCATCTCGAAATGAACAGATCTTGAATTTGTCCCTCTTTTGTATTGTTTTTGCTTTTTCTTGGTAGGAACAGTATGCAGGCCTGTGGCCTTTGGTTCTTTCTTCCTTGCATAAGAAAGAAAAAAAAGAAAAGCTAAGGCAAGTATGTAAATAAGATTATTAAGTTGATGTACTCAACTGTAGATGGAATGGTATCTAACTTATTAGAGACAAAAGATTATACCAAAGAAAAGGAACCACATACTGCATTATTTGCCTAACTGAAACATAATTAACTCCAGGGATATCAAATGATACCCTAAACTTAGAATACAATATATGGATAAAAGGAATTTAAAAAAAGGAGGAATTATACTACAGTCAAGTAGTCTATGGTGCGTGCTTTTATTGCATGGTTTTCTATTGCACGGCAAGGTGCCAGATCCAACAAAACGAACCACATGCATAAACTATACCTATGGTGCGGGCATGGCAAAAGTACCAGACCCAAAAAAACGAACCACGCGCATAAACTAAACCTATGGTGCGGGCTGAGGCAAGAGGCAGTAGCCTGAACCTTGCCTCGGAACCCCCAACCCTATTCCATCCACTTAAGCACTATTGTCGTCGGAGTCAGGTACATACAGTATTTTATGCCTTTAAAGCCCTTTATTATTTATTGTTTAGTATTTAATTTGTGTGTAATACATGCACTGACTGCTTGACTGTGTGCGTGTGTAAAGTGGGGAAAAATGGGGAAAAGTGGGGTGAGAAAGGAGACTTTGAGAAAACGTCCAGAACCAAATTCCATTTTTCCTATAGGTTTAGTTATCTGTATGGAATGGTTTTCCATGGCACGGGTGCAGTCCAGAACCAATTAGCCGCACCTTAGGTGACGATTGTATTAACAAAGAAAAATCTACAAGTCAGAGAAATAGAACTAGATATACCCTCACAAGCAGAACTGATTGCTGCAGAGATTAATACATTTGAAGAGGAATTAACTGTGGCAAATTTATACGTGCCACCCAGAATAAACACTTACGAAAGAGGCGAATATGAAGGCCTGGCAGAGAGTACAATTCGGAGTTTTAGAGTATTACTACATAGAATGGAAGAGAAATCTGAAATGATTACATTAACTGGAGATTTCAATACAAATATAAATAGTAATACTCTAGATGTAAGAAGCCATGAAAGCTGTTGGGATCAAAAGTTCTTGGACCTTGTGCAGGAATTTTTCCTAACACAGCATGTAAAAGAAAACACCATAAAAAGAGGACATGATGATCCATCAGTACAGCAGTCTTCATACAACACGGGACAGGTTATGCAGGACCTCGTGCAAAAGTAAATTCACGCTAAAACGTGACATATATTTACATGTAAAATATCGGGTTAGGTTCTAGGAACCTCATATTTTTTTGTTAAAAATATATTTAAAGATAGATTATTATAAATATGTCTGTCTTAAGACACTCAAGATGTGTGTTTAGATATGATCTCACCAACTGGACACATCAGTGCATAATGCATTCTAACCTAACTGATTAGTTTTGCCCCCCAGTACTCCTCATAAAAATTTTAATCACCAAGGATTGCCACTAAGCCTCTTGAAAGTCCTCATTACCATTCGTTTTGACCTAAAGTAAATGGCCGCCCAGCATCACACATATTTTGCCAGGAATACCTTTCGGCGCCTATAAAAAAAAAAATGCAGTGCGAAACTATTTTTGAAAGCCATTAGTCATCAACAATAAAGAAAAAAAAAAGCTATAAAGAAGTCATCAGTATGGAGTGATTGCGTATTTCTCACTTCTCAAATACACACGAATGCAGTAATCAGTCAGCCAAGCAGTATAATCTGTATAATAGTATAATTCACAAGAACTGAACTCACATAATTATCTTACCTAACTATGCATGTCAACAAGTAGTGTCTTCACATATTGTAAGATCCGAATTTTCTCGACCAAAGACCGCCAGTTCATACCAAACATCGGACACAAAGCTTCCCCCCCCCTCAACACTCGTTGCACTAAAGGTGAAAACATGAATTTTACTGCTCCTTCATCATTAACATTTTTTTTTTCCAACAAAGAAAACTATCCACAT
Organism: Birgus latro; assembly: GCA_018397915.1. NCBI lineage: Eukaryota > Metazoa > Arthropoda > Malacostraca > Decapoda > Coenobitidae > Birgus > Birgus latro. Next base: position 71,855 of record JAGKTI010000465.1, read on the forward strand.
CACAAAGACACCTGACTCATATCTGTCTGATCGTTTGCATTTAAGCTCCCATACCACACACCACTTTGATACTGGGGTGAGGTTAGTCACTGACCTGATAAATATGATTATATATGAGTGTGTTGTCCCAGGTGATTGGCTGAAGAGTGTAATTGTAAATGTGTACAAAGGAAAGGGTGATGCCCTGGAAAGGGGAAATTACAGAGGTATAAAGCTCTTAGATCAGATAATGAAAGTAATGGAGAGAGTTCTAGAAGGTATGATTAGAGAAAGAGTGAATATCGATGAGATGAAGTTTGGGTTTATGCCAGGCAGGGGGACCACTGATGCCATATTCATTTTTCGACAGCTTAAGGAAAAATATACTAGAAAGAAAAGGAAATTGTATTTTGTTTTTGTTGATTTGGAAAAGGCCTTTAACAGAGTCCCTAGAGAGGTGGTGAAGTGGGCAATGAGAGAGCTAGGGTTGGAAGAGTGGCTGGTTTTGGTGGTTATGGCCATGTACGTGGGTGCTCGCACCCAGGTAAGAGTGAATGGAGCTTTGAGTGATGAGTTTTCCGTGAATGTCAGTGTGCATCAGGGGTCAGTTTTGAGTCCCTTGTTGTTTATCATGGTGCTTGAAGCCCTCTCACATGACTTCAGAGATGGACTCCCATGGGAGATGTTTGGTGCTGATTGCAGAGAATGAAAAGGAGGTGGAGGAAAGATTTAAGAAGTGGAGAGATGGTATGGGGTACAAGGGCTTAAGGGTAAATGCAGATAAAACAAAACTGATGTTATCTAGGGTCAGTGGCGGTACAATCAGAGGAGAGGGAGAGTGGCCATGTGCAGTTTGCCACAAGGGTGTGGGAAGTAATTCCATCTTGTGTGGTGTTTGTGATAAATGGGTGCACAAGAGATGTAATGGTATTAGAGGTAGACTGCAAGATGATGCTGATTTCATGTGTGCGGCGTGTCGGGGAGAGCAGGTGGAGATTGTTAGGCGTGAGAGGGTTGAACTTGCAGGTGAGTCTCTTGAGTGTGTGGAGGAGTTTCGTTATTTGGGAAACATGTTATGTGCCGGAGGTGGGGCTGGAGTTAGCACGGTTGCTAGGGTGAGAAGTGGCTGGAAGAAGTTCAGGGAGCTGTTGCCTCTCCTGACATTGAGAGGACTCTCCTTACGTGCTAAGGGGTCTTTGTATGCAGCATGTGTTAGGAGTGTGATGCTTTTTGGTAGTGAGACCTGGGCAGTAAAGGAAGAGGATATTCGCAGGTTTAAACATACAGAAATGACGATAATTAGGTGGATGTGCAATGCATCCCTGCGTGCAAGGCCTGGGGGGGCTGGGTTTACGGTGGAAGAGTTGAGAGGTAGGATGGGACTGGAGTGTATTGGTGTTGTGATGAGAAGAGGTAGGCTGAGGTGGTTTGGACATGTGGAGAGGATGGGGGATGATAATTGGGTGCAGAGGGTGAGAAGTGTTAATATTGGGGGAGGGGTAGACCGAGAAAGACACGAGACGTGGTCATTAAGTGTGACTTAAGGGTTAAGGGACTGAACAGGGAGGCTGCCAGGGATCGAGCAGCGTGGACAGCCGCCATTAGGTGACCAAGGCCAACGCATGCAAGCATGTTGGAGCCTTCGAAAACAAAAACGATTTAGAATAAATGCTTTTCTTGTGTTCACAGCACTTTCAGGGTGTTTAGGCATAACTAAAGTTACTTTGGAACCACATGCTCAGAGTTCTGAGAGGAAATGAGGAGCAAGGAAATAAGCAAATAAACTTCTCATCACAGCAACCATCTACACAACACTGAGGCAGGCTGTGGCAGGTGGTATGGGATAGGTGTCGAGTGAGTTGGGTTGGATCGAGGAAAACAATCAGTAATCAGCAAAAGCATAACACGAGTTGTATCTGGAAATCCAATACCTAAACGCACCCATTTTCCACAGTTTCTCTCACGCAACTGAGTGGTATTACCGTGCTATTAAGTAATTATGGGAGAAATTAAATGCCCGTGTCATTGTAAGATCGTTGTTTCGATTTGTCTTAAACTGCGACTCTACTGAACTAGATCTTATGTTTACTAGGCAAGAAAATTATACAAACAATATAATGTATCACCCTCCATAGCAAAAGCAACCATGCAGTATTAAACTGTATCTTCAGGATAGCATATGACATAGTTAACAGTAATAAGAGTTACATAAAGAGCCTAAACTACAAAAAGGGCAAATACAGTGACCTACAGAAGTACTTCTTAGAAAGAGATTGGGAAAAGGAGCGTAGAGGACAAGATTGAAATGTTATATATAGAAAATTCTGTGAACTTTATGAAACAGGAGTCCAAAATTACGTCCCACAGATCAGAGAAGCAGAAATGAAAAAGAAATGGTTTAATACAGAATGTAAAAAAGAAAAAGAAAAAAGAGACTTGCTGTGGAATAGATACAGAAGACACAATAGTGAAAGAGCATACAACAGCTATGAACAGGCAAGAAACAATCATACAGGGATAAGGAGAGAAGCCCAAAGACAGTTTAAGGAAGACATCATTAACAAAAGCAGTGACCAACCGAAGCTATTCTACAGCTACATCCGAAGCAAAACCAAAGTTAAAGATAAAATACAGTCCATTACGGATGAAGGAATCATCTATACATAAGAGAAAGATATTTGTGAAGCACCAAATAAAAACTTCCAATCAGTTTTTACAGAAGAAAATACTTTTGAGAGAGATGATATGGAACATGCATGCTCACACATACAGTAATCTTTCCAATATCCCCTGGGGGTAGGGGTCACCCCCTGGGGGTAGGGGGTTTTCAAGAATTCTCCCCCAGTATCCCTGCTTGTCGTAAGAGGCGACTAAAAGGGTTGGTGGTGGGTTAGTGCCCCACCCCGTAAAA
>JAGKTI010000465.1:89728-135182 GCA_018397915.1 Birgus latro
GAAGGGGAGCTGCAAGGCTTGGTAGATGAGTTTGGGAGAGTGTGTAAGAAACGGAATCTAAAGGTGAATGTAGGGAAGAGTAAAGTGATGGTCTTCGAGAGAAGTGAAGCCAGTGAATGTACAGTGAGATTGGATGGGAAGGATATGGAGAATATGAGTGAATTTAAGTACTTGGGCAGTGTGATGAGTAAGGATGGAAGTCTGGAGGGTGAAGTGCTCAAAAGGGTGCAGCAAGGAAGGAAGGTTGCTGGTTCGTTGAAAGCAGTGATAAGAAACAGGGAGGTGAGCATGGAAGTGAAAAAGTTGTTACATGACAGTATTGTGATACCAACTCTGACATATGGAAGTGAAGCTTGGACCCTGTTGGAAGGACAGAAGTCAAGAGTGAGAGCAGTGGAAATGAGTTATTTGAGAGGAGCATGTAGAGTCACATGGAGAGACAGACTAACAAATGAGGAAGTGAAGGAGCATTGTGGTGTGGTTGAGGATGTGATGGGAAGCGTTAGGAGAAGCACGTTAAGGTGGTTTGGTCATGTGGAGAGGATGGAGAGTAAAAGACTGACGAGGAGAGTGTATGTGAGTGAGGTGGAGAGGGCGAGAGGGAGGGGGAGGCCAAGGATGAGATGGAGGGATGGAGTGGAGAGGTATATGAGAGAGGGGGGTGTGAGTTGGGAGCGTGGTAGTGAAATGGCAGGGGACAGAGTGACATGGAAGCGATTTGTTTGTGGCCACCCCGTGCGGGATTGAGGCGTCTGGCAATAGATAGATAGATAGAAGGAGCAACAAAAGGGGTGGAAGAAAATTCAGGAGGAAGGGAATGTAAATTTGAAAGAGATTATAGAACAACAAAGCAAGGAAAAGGTGGAGAAGGAAGTGGTTAGGGTACTGAAAAGTAGAGAATCTTTAGTCAGGGATGTAGCAGACAAAAAAAAATGTGTAATTATTTTAGGGGTAAAAGAAAAGCGTATCACAATAAGATCTGAAAGAGAAAGAGAAGAATTGAATAAAATTAAAGAAATAATATCAGTAGTCATGGAGGGTAACAATGAAGCCCAAGAAGAGACTGAAGTGTTTAGGTTAGGTAAGTATGAGAAAGGAGGGGCGAGGCCACTGAAGGTGAAGTTTCAGTCCCAGGTAATAGTAAATGAAATCATGAATAGGACGTGGAAATTGGCAGACAAAGAGGGGTTCGAAAATGTCTGGTTAAGGAGAGATGCAAATGAGGAAGAAGGAGCTAAAATAAAGGAGTTAGTAAAGGAAGCTAAGGCAAAAAACGAACAGAGAACGGAGAAGAAGAAGACAGTGTTTTATTGGAGTGTTATCGACCAGAAATTGAGGAAGTGGTACCGACGGAGAGGAGGAGAAAAGACGGTATAATTAATAACGAAAAAAGTTTGAAGGTGGTGTACACTAATGTTGATGGATTAATATCGGCAATGTTAGAAATCAACGATTTCTTGAGGGTACAAGAACTTGATGTTATGTGCTTTGTAGAGACCAAGTTAAGAGAGAATATTGATATCCATATGGGAGATGGCAAATACAAATTGTGGAGAAGAGACAGAAAAGATAAAATGGGAGGAGGAGTGATGATAGCAGTGAAGAACAACTTAAATGTAGATTCTGTGGAAATGGGAGAGGGTAGGGCTGAAGTGATAAACATGAAATTAGAAACTGGAGAAAACTGTAAGAGAGATATAGCAGTAGTATATGTTAACCTAAGACAAGAGCATGGATTGATGATGAATATCAGATGTTGTCAGACATGGTTAGTTATCTGCAGAAAGTGATTGAGAAAAGCAGCAATATAATTCTAATGGGTGATTCTAATTGTAAAGAGGTGAACTGGGAAGAATGGGACTCAGGAAGTGATGAAGATTCGTGGGGCACTATACTGTTAAACATTGTGATAAATAATGTAATGACACAGTGGGTCAAAGAAGAGACATGATTCCGAGGTGATGACACCCCAGCAAGATTAGATTTACTGCTAACCAAAGAACCTGACGTAATTGAATCCTTGAAATATCTGTGTCCTATAGGAAAAAGTGATCACGTGGTCATTGAGTTCCAGATGATAATAGGGAATGTGGTGCCAAGAGACGAGCTCCATAGGCAGGGAAGATACAACTTTGGGAAAGCAAATTTTACAGAATTGAGAAAATTTTTCGAAAATGCAGATTGGAGAAAATTCAGAGAAACAAGAAAGATTCAGAGGAAGTGGGATATCTTTCTAGACCTCTATAATTCAGAAGTGGAAAAATATGTTCCAAGAGTAAGTGGGAAAGAATACAGGAAAAAGGAGTAGTTTAATAGAAGGTGTATGATAGCGAAAAAAGAGAGGGACATGGCATGGAACAAATGGAGAAAGAGAGCTAATAGCAGAACAAAGGATGAATATAAAAGAACTAGAAATGAATATACAAGAATTCATAGAGAGGAAGAAAGGAACTTTGAAAAAGGTATAATCGACAAATGTAAGGATGAACCCAAATTGTTTTATAGATTTGTTAATGGCAAATTGAAACAAAAGGAAGGAATCACCAAACTGAAAGTAGAAGGAGAGGTCTACAATGATGCGGCAATGCAAGCTGAAATAATGAACAAACGTTTCCAATCAGTTTTTACTAATGAAGGGGAGTTTGTGGAGAGGGAGGGAGTGACTAGGAATGTGGTGATAAAAGATATAAAAGTGGAAGTGCAGGAAGTGTACAAATTATTGGAAACTCAAGATGTAAGGAAAGCCCCAGGACCAGATGGAATCTCTATTTGGGTACTGAAGGAATGCAGAGACCAACTGGCAGATAAGATTCACAGTTTAATTGTGTGTTCGCTGGAAGAAGGGAAAGTGCCTCGGGAATGGAAGAGAGCAAATGTGGTACCAATTTACAAGGGAGGAAACAAGGAAGAATCCCTGAACTATAGACCAGTGTCCCTAATCAGCATGGTTGCAAAATTGTGCGAGAAGATTCTGAAAGATAGGTGAATAAAATATCTGGAAGAGATGAATATTTTGACTGAAAGTCAATTTGGATTTAGAAGTGGAAGGTCATGTGTTTCCAACTTGTTGAGCTTTTACTCAAGAGCGATTGATGTGCTACAGGAGAGAGACGGTTGGGTGGACTGTGTATATTTAGATTTGGAGAAGGCCTTTGACAAGGTACCCCATAAGAGACTAATGTGGAAATTAGAGCATATAGGAGGACTGAAAGGTAACCTCCTGGAATGGATGAAAGACTTTTTAAGAGACAGACAAATGAGGACAGTAATAAAGGACAGGATGTCTGGATGGAGAGAAGTAACAAGTGGTGTCCCACAGGGCTCGGTGTTGGCACCAGTAATGTTCCTGATTTACGTAAATGAGATGGAGTGAACAGTTATGCAAGTCTGTTTGCTGATGATGCAAAGATCTTGAGGAAGGTAGAGGCTGAAGGGGACTGTAAAATGCTGCAGGAGGATCTGGATAGGATACATGACTGGAGCCGGATGTGGGAAATGAAATTCAACACAAAAAATGTAAAATATTGGAAATGGGTAAAAGCACCAAGAGACCATCACTGAATTATATGATGGGTAATGAACCAATCACAAAAGCGAGAGAAGAGAAAGATTTAGGAGTGCTGGTCCAGGATAGTTTGTCACCTGAAAAACACATCAACAAGATAGTTAGAGAGACATATAAACTCTTGACCAACATAAGAGTGGCATTTCATTACATGAATGAAGAGATGATGAAAAAACTGATAGTGGCCATGATCCGCCCCAGGTTAGAATATGCAGCAGTAGTGTGGTCCCCACACAAAAAGAAAGATATAAACAAGATTGAGAGAATACAAAGAACAGCAACCAAGATGGTCCCCATTCTGGCAGATCTGTCATATGGTGAGAGGCTAGAAAGGCTGGATTTGCCATCCTTAGAGGAAAGGAGAGAGAGGGGTGACATGATTGCAGTGTTCAGGACCATGATGGGAGTACATAAACTTGATAGAGAAGATCTGTTTTTATGGGACAAGAGAGTAACAAGAGGACATGGTCTGAAACTGAAGAAGCCACGCTGCTTGAAGGACATCAAGAAATATAGTTTTCCGTATAGAGGCATAGACCTGTAGAACAGACAGGACAAAGAGATTGTCCAGTCTAAAAACTTAAACGAGTTTAAAGCATGATTTCACTTATTGAGAAACAGAGACGGGACCCCACAAGCGAAGCTCATTTCCTGTATATCACAATTAGGTAAATACAATTAGGTAAATACACAGGTTAGAATATGCAGCAGTAGTGTGGTCCCCACACAAAAAGAAAGATATAAACAAGACTGAGAGAATACAAAGAACAGCAACCAAGATGGTCCCCAGTCTGGCAGATTTGTCGTACAGAGAGAGGCTGGAAAGGCTGGATTTGTCTTCCTTAGAGGAAAGGAGAGACTGGGGTGACATGATTGCAGTGTTCAGGACCATGATGGGAGTGGATAAAATTGACAGAGAAAATCTGTTTGTGTGGGATGAGAGGGTAACAAGAGGACACAGAATGAAGCTAAAGAAGCCAAGCTGTTTGAAGGACATCAAGAAATATAGCTTTCCTTATAGATGCATAGACCTGTGGAATAGCCTGGACAAAGAGATCGTCCAGTCTAAAAACTTAAACGAGTTTAAAGCAAAATTTGACTTATTAAGAAACAGAGACAGGACCCCACTATCATAGCTCATTTCCTGTATATCACAATTAGGTAAATACACACACACACACACGGGTCGTAGAGGGAGAGAGACGGAGCTGCTCCTGGATCGAGGGGAAATAATCGCAGAACTAGCAGTGAAAAGGAGATAGCCTATTGTGATTATGTGGTTGAATGCGTGAGTGGTGGTCCCGTCGGATATTAGTTTAAAAAAACACAAGTTTTGGCCCGAAAAATACGAGACAAAGTGAAAAAGAAAGTTTCCATATGGTTGCATCATGGCGGAGAGAGACGGAGGATTGTTTACAACTGGCGAGGGGGAATTTGCGGGCTTCTCCGAGCTAAATGTAGGCAAAGGAAGTGATAAGCTGCAACAAACAAGAGTAGCAGGAGTAGAGAAAACGGCGGAGAGGAATGTCCAGGAGGTAAAAAAGGTATGGGAAGTAATTAAGCAGCTGCAGGAATGGACCATAGAGCAAGAGAGAGAGATCAAAGTCCTACAGAACAGACTGGAAAAAGTTAGCACACGTAGTGAGGAACAAGAAAAAGAAGTTATAGAATTAAAGGCGAATAATGAATCCGCATCAAATGAAATAAAACAGCTGAAGAGGGAGAATAAGAGTTTGGAAGAAGAAAGGGACAGAATAAAAAGTAAACTAGATGAATACGAATCAAAATCGAGGAGGCAAGATGAGCATATTCAGGAAATCAAGGAGCAACATAAGGGGTGGAAGAAAATACAGGAGGAAGGAAATGTAAATTTGAAGGAAATCATAGAGCAACAAAGTAAGGAAAAAGTGGAAAAGGAAGTGGTTAGAGTACTAAGAAGTAGAGAATCTTTGGTTAGGGATGTAGCAGACAAGAAAAAATGTGTGATAATTTCAGGAATAAAAGAAAAACGAATGACAGTGAGATCTGAAAGAGAAAGAGAGGAACTGAGCAAGGCTAAAGAAATAATATCACTGGTTATGGAAGGAAACAATGAAGCCCAAGAAGAGATTGAAGAAGTGTTTAAGTTAGGAAAGTACGAGGATGGTGGGGCAAGGCCCATGAAAGTAAAGTTTAAGTCCCAAGTAATAGTGAATGAAATCATAAGTAGAACGTGGAAATTGTCAGAGAAAGAGGGGTTTAAAAATGTTTGGATTAGGAGAGATGCAAATGAAGAGGAAAGAGCTAAATTAAAGGAGTTAGTAAAGGAAGCAAAGATAAAAAACGAACAACGAACGGAGAAAGAGAAGACAGAGTTCTATTGGAGAGTTATGGACCAGAAATTGAGGAAGTGGTATCGATGGAAGGAAGGGGAGACGAGAGTATAAAAAACGATGAAAAAAGTTTGAAAGTGGCGTACACAAACATTGATGGACTAATATCGGCAAGGTTAGAAATCAATGATTTTTTGAGGGCACACGAACCTGATGTTATGTGCTTTGTAGAAACTAAATTGAAAGAAGATATTGATATTCATATGGGAGGTGGGAAATACAAATTATGGAGAAGAGACAGAAAAGAAAAAATGGGAGGAGGAGTGATGATAGCAGTGAAGGACAATATAAACGTAGATACTGTGGAAATGGCAGAGGGCAGGGCCGAAGCCATAAATTTGAAATCAGAAACTGGGGAGAATGGTAAGAGAGATATGGCAGTGGTATATGTTCCCCCTAAGACGAGAGCATGGAATGACGATGAATACCAGGAGATGTTGTCAGACATGGTTAGTTATCTACAGAAAGTGATCGAGAAAAGCAACAATATAATCCTAATGGGTGACTTTAATTGTAAAGAGGTGAACTGGGAGGAATGGGACTCGGGAGGCAGCGAAGATTCGTGGGGCACAAAATTGTTAAATATAGCAATGAATAATGTAATGACACAGTGGGTTAAAGAAGAGACACGATTCAGAGGTGATGACACACCAGCAAGATTAGATTTGCTACTATCCAGGGAGCCTGATGTAATTGAATCATTAAATTATCTGTGTCCTATAGGAAAGAGTGATCATGTGGTCATTGAGTTCCAGATGATGATAGGGAACATGGTGCCAAGAGATGAGCTTTATAGGCAAGGACGATACAACTTTGGGAAAGCAAACTTTGCAGAATTGAGAAAATTTTTTGAAAATGCGGACTGGAGAGGGTTCAGAGAAACAAGAGAGATACAAAGGAAGTGGGATATCTTTTTGGACCTCTACAATTTGGGAGTGGAAAAATATGTGCCAAGAGTATGTGGGAAAGAAAACAGGAAAAAGGTGTGGTTTAATAGAAGGTGTATAATAGCGAAAAAAGAGAGGGACAAGGCATGGAACCAATGGAAAAAGAGAGGTAATATCAGAACAAAGGAAGAATATAAAAGAACTAGAAATGAATATACAGGAATACGTAGAGAGGAAGAAAGGAACTTTGAAAAAGGTATAATTGACAAATGTAAGGATGAACCCAAATTGTTTTATAGATTTGTTAATGGCAAATTGAAGCAAAGGGAAGGAATCACCAAACTGAAAGTAGAAGGAGAGGTCTACAAGGATGCAGTAATGCAAGCTGAAGTAATGAACAAATGCTTCCAATCGGTTTTCACTAAGGAAAGGGAGTTTGTGGAAGGAGAGGAAGTGATTAGAAATGTAGTGATAAAAGATATAAAAGTGGAAGTGCAGGAAGTGTATAAATTACTGGGAGCTCAAGATGTAAGGAAGGCCCCAGGACCGGATGGAATCTCTAATTGGGTACTGAAGGAATGCAGAGAACAACTGGCGGATAAGATTCACAATTTAATTGTGTGCTCCTTGGAAGAGGGGAAAGTGCCTCGGGAATGGAAGAGGGCAAATGTGGTGCCAATCTATAAGGGAGGAAACAAGGAAGAACCCCTGAATTATAGACCAGTGTCCCTAACCAGCATGGTTGCGAAATTGTGTGAGAGAATCCTGAAAGATAGATGGATAAAATATCTGGAAGAGATGAATATTTTGACTGAAAGTCAGTTTGGATTCAGAAGTGGAAGGTCATGTGTTTCCAACTTGTTGAGCTTCTACTCAAGGGCGATTGACGTGCTACAGGAGAGAGACGGTTGGGTGGATTGTGTGTACTTAGATTTGGAGAAGGCCTTCGACAAAGTACCCCACAAGAGACTATTATGGAAATTAGAGCATATAGGAGGACTGAAGGGAAGCCTCCTGGAATGGATGAGAGACTTTTTGAGTGACAGACAAATGTGGACAGTAATAAAGGACAGGACATCTGGATGGAGGGAAGTAACAAGTGGTGTCCCACAGGGCTCGGTGTTGGCACCAGTAATGTTCTTGATTTATGTAAATGATATGGTAGATGGAGTGAACAGCTACGCAAGCCTGTTTGCTGATGATGCAAAGATCTTGAGAAAGGTAGAGGTTGAAGAGGACTGTAAAATGCTACAGGAGGATCTGGATAGGATATATGATTGGAGCCGGATGTGGGAAATGAAATTCAACGCAAAAAAATGTAAAATATTGGAAATGGGTAAAAGTACCAAGAGGCCATCATTGAATTATTTGATGGGTAACGAACCAATTAGAAAAGCGAGAGAAGAGAAAGATTTGGGAGTGCTGGTCCAGGATAGTTTGTCACCTGAAAAGCACATAAATAAGATAGTGAGAGAGACATATAAACTCTTGACCAATATAAGAGTGGCATTTCATTACATGGATGAGGAGATGATAAAAAAATTGATAGTGGCCATGATCCGGCCCAGGTTAGAATATGCAGCAGTAGTGTGGTCCCCACACAAAAAGAAAGATATAACCAAGATTGAGAGAATACAAAGAACAGCAACCAAGATGGTCTCTAGTCTGGCAGATTTGCCATACAGAGAGAGGCTGGAAAGGCTGGATTTGCCCTCCTTAGAGGAAAGGAGAGAGAGGGGTGACATGATTGCAGTGTTCAGGACCATGATAGGAGTAGATAAAATTGACAGAGAAAATCTGTTTGTGTGGGATGAGAGAGCAACAAGAGGACATGGAATGAAACTAAAGAAGCCAAGCTGCTCGAAGGACATCAAGAAATATAGTTTTCCGTATAGATGTATAGACCTGTGGAATAGCCTGGACAAAGAGATCGTCCAGTCTAAAAACTTAAATGAGTTTAAGGCAAAATTTGACTTATTGAGAAATAGAGACGGGACCCCACGAGCGTAGCTCATTTCCTGTATATCACAATTAGGTAAATACAATTAGGTAAATACACACTGAATTAAACAAAAAAGATACAACAACAGATGAGCTGTCAGTTGAGGTAGTCTCACAGAGAAAGAAGACTAGTGAAATGACAAGTATGGATGTCAACCATGACAGTATGATGAAGGAGTTCAAAAATGATACAAAGACAATAAAGCAAGCAAGTACTGTATTCTGTTAGCCCAAAGCAGTGATACTGAAGAGAAGATAACCCAGGTGAATGATATGATGAGAAATTGCACAGATGAAGTACAAACTACATATGCTGAAATGGTGAAAGTAATGAAAGATTTTGAAACAATGGTAGAAGTAACAAGCATGAGAAAGGAAGTGAAAGAAATAATTAAAAAACAACCCCAAACTACTCAAGGAATTGGCAGAGATCAACAAACCTATAGTACTCACTGGTAAAGATGAAAAAGAAGTAAGAAAACAGACAAAACAGACAAAAAGATGGTAAATATAATAAACATATTGAAGGAAGTATCAGAAGATTTATGTAATAAAGATATACAGGAACACAAAAGGCTAGGAAAATATGAAAGTAAAGTGTCAAGGCCCTTGAAAGTAACCTTCCAAAGTGTGAACAGTGTAAAAGAAATATTAAAGAATGCTTACAAACTCATGCAAAATGAGGAATTTTTAAAAAGTATGGATAAAAAGATGCCTAACTCAGGGGGAATGGGGATTATTAAAGAAGAGGGATGAAGCAAAAACCAAAAATGAGGAAAGATCAGATGAAGACAGGAGTAAATTTTTTTACAAAGTAGTGGGATTACAAGTCAGAAAGTGGTACATAACAAACAGAGACTAAAAAAAATGAAGGCAGGAGACTCAAACTATGTCAGACATGTAAACAACATGATCAACCCAAGGCATCTGGGTGTCATGTATACATGACAGCCTAGGGACATCCAGGTGGCATGTTTACATAATCTAGCATTTTGTGGCATTGTTTGAATATTCCGCGGGTTATTTTCACCATACGCAGCCATTGGCAATTCTCCTGCACGCATCTGAGCCACGCTGCAATTACCTGAGCACCTCTTTAATGGAGAGACCTACGCAAAAATTTTCCCTGTATCCGGATCCTTAGCTGAGCACCCACTGCCACCAACTTCAACACTAATGAAGTCCAAAGGCCAGAAAAGAAAAGGCCTTAGTAATAGTGCGATAGGGAGAAAACTCGAGGTGACATTATCGCTAACTGCGAGTGGGGAAAGTGACTTCTTCTGAGGAAAGCGACCTCGCCATTATGAGTGTTGATATTTATGCATCGGATGAGAAGGGTGGATCACGTAAGTCCTTCACTGTGCACCCATCGTTTCCCCTTGTACATTCATCCGCTATTTCCGATGATGGGAATGGTTCAGAGGATATTAACGATCCTGGAGAGGGGGATATTGGTACAGATGAGGAGATGGAAGAGGAGGTAGGGAGTGGAGAAAGGGAGGAGGTGGAGGAGGAGGAAGCACCGTAGGGAAAGCCTCACACCAGCGCTCTGTGTATATTATGTGAATAATGGAACCAGAAAGTTTGTTTCATGAAGAGCCTCTGTGGTACAGTGGTAGAGTGTGCATTTTGCATGCTGGTGGACGTGGGTTCGTCTCCCGCCAGAGTTGTAAAAACTTTGGGAAGTGTTCACCGAGCCACTTACTGCTTTGGTGGACACAAGGGATGCTGTGGTTGAACCAGTGTTGTATACTAGTATTCTTGCACCCAGTTGGCTTAGGCAGGCCGATTACACCTAGTTCACAGACTACACACATATCCAAAGCCACTCCAACACAACACTCACAAGGACTTCTCACCCTACATACAATCTCTGCAAAGCAACACATGTTGATGGAGTAGAGATACAGATATATAGATAGACACAGTCAGAAAATCAGTGCCTTAATTTTTACAGAAGCTTTTCATGTGAGTACATGAAATGCTAGTAAAACCAAATATATACAATTTACTAATGGACAGGTATTGCCAGATTTATATATTACCTTCAGTGCTACTAATATTACCATCTCCAAAAGTATTGAAGTTCTCGGTGTCTCACTTAACAATGCCCTCAGTTGGACCCCTCATGTCAGATCACTTGCTAAAACCACCTCAAAGAAACTTGGATTATTATACAGAGTCCGTAACTTCTTCACAGACGAGCAGTTAGCTATAATTTACAAGAGTCATGTGCGCTCTCAGCCTGGATATTGCTCACCCTTGTGGAATGGATGTGGAGAGGTTGCATTAAAACAACTAGACAAAATTCAGAACAAAGCTGTTGGAATTATTAATAACCTTGCTATTACAATTAATTTACCTCCCCTACAAGTAAGAAGGAATGTTGCCTCCCTTGCATTATTTTACAGATATTTTTATGGCAAATGCTCAGATGAAGTTGTGTCCATTGTGCCACCTCTCCATGCCATCCCTCATGCTACACAGGCATCTGGCAGCACTCATGACTGGAATGTCACACAGCCATATTGCAAAACTTCCACCCATCAGAATTCTTTTATTCCCTGAACTGCATCTCTCTGGAACTTGTTTCCTCAGAGTTGTTTCAAACCAAACTTCAACCTACAGCTGTTCAAGTCCAACTGTTACAGATATTTCATGAATGGAGGACACCAGTAATCTGGTGTATGGATTTTTTTGTTTTTATTCATTTGTTTTTCCTTCCTCTGTTCTGTTATTTAAAAAAAATATATAAATATTTATCAAGAAACAGTACAAATCACAGGAAAATATTCTGTTGTAGTGGAAAATATAGTGGATTATGGATAGCATGTGGATAACTATTTTGTTCACGATATTATTACTGTATTATTTAGGTTTTATGTAGTAGTAGTAGTAGTAATAGCAGTGGTGGTAGTAGTAGAGGTGGCAGTAACAGTAGTAGTAGTAGTAGTGGTAGTAGTAGTAGTAGTAGTAGTGGTAGTAGTAGTAGTAGTACTGGTAGTAGTAGTAGTAGCAGTAGTACTGGTAGGGTAGTAGTAGTAGTACTGGTAGGGTAGTAGTAGTAGTAGTAGCACCAATAGTGGTAGGGTAGTAGTAGTAGTAGTAGTAGTAGTAGTAGTAGTAGCAGCGGCGGCGGTGGCAGCGGCGGTGGTGGTGGTGGTGGTGGTAGGGTAGTAGTTGTAGTAGTAGTGGTAGGGTGGTAGTAGTAGTAGTAGTAGCTGTATTGTAGTAGCAGTATTTGTAGTCGTAGTTGTAATAATACCCAGACTCCTAGCAGCACAGCAATGCAAGAACTGAGCGACAATGCAGGCCAAATGTACATCTCCGTGTGTGTGTTCTTACCTTACCTTACCTAATTGTACCTTAACAGAAGAGTCATGCTCGTACTGTCCCGTGTATTAAACCATTTCTATCACACATATCCTTAAACTTATGAATTGTTTTGGCACACACTATTTCATTTGGTAGTGCATTCCACTGATCAATTGCCCTATTAGGGAAACCGAATTTCCTTACGTCTTTATAACCTCTCTTTTTATGCAGTTTTTTGCAATGTCCTCTTGCTGATGTTTCCCCATAGGCTATATACTCATTCATATCTATTTTCTCTTTCCCTGAGACACATTTAAATAGCATAATCATGTCTCCTCTAGTGGTAGGTGGTGGTGACCATCATCCACTCACTTGATGCAGTGTTGCCTAATTCTTCCTTAGCCTTTATCATTCTTTTTCTGTGCCTGCCCTCCTTTCTCTCTATTTCTCCCATCTTTCCTGTCACTTGTTATTGCTTTTCTTTCCTTTACAGGTGGCTTTACACTGAATGACAAGCCAAGTGGTTTCCTGTAAGCCAAGAAACCATTTATAACACCGGGTGGTAACCAAATAACCAAACCATACGTGCTCCCTATGTGTCAACAAGTGGGTTGGTGGAGGACTAGTGCCCCTCCCTGTAGAACAAATAACTCAAAGGCAAATGGCCATGCCTTATGGGATTATGGCATCTGGCAATAGATAGATAGATGTCTCCTCCTTTCCTTCTCTCCTGTAGTGCTGGCAGATTCAATTTTTCTAGAAATTTCGTCATAACACAGATCCCTTAAGCTTGGTACCCATCTTGTAGTGGCCCTTTGAACTTTTTCAATTTTATATATATGTTTCTTGAGATGAGGATGCCAGATGACTGATGCATATTCCAGGGTTCATCTAATGAATGATGTTATTATCTTTCTCAGCATGATTTCATTTACATGCGTGAATGCTATTCTCATATCAGCAAGCAGTGGATACATATTTCATACCTTCTCACTGATGTGGTCAGCCGGAGATTGTCTGTTATTGATAATCACTCCTAGGTCCTTCTATCTTTCCGATATGTGTAAGGGTTTACTTCTTAACTTATAATTCCAATCTGGTCTTTTTCCACTTGTGCCAAACTTAATTACTGTACATGACACTTGTCCACACTGAATTCCATTTGCCATGTATCGCTCAATTCATGAAGTTTATCTAATTCCTCTTGTAGCTCTCAACAAGAGTCTGTGTTAGTAATTCTCCTCAGTATTTTTGCATCATCAGCAAACATATTCAGATAGCTTTCATTTCCAATGTTACTATCTATGTCATCTGTATACACTAAAAACATAATTGGTGCCAGCACTGAGCCCTGTGGAACTCCGCTGGTCACTTCCCTCCATGATGAGTAATTTCCCCTTAGTACTGCTCTCATTTCCCTTTTTCTGAGAAAATCTTGCATCCAACAGTACAGGTTGCCTTGGATTCCTCCTTGATGGTTCAGCTTCCATAAAAGTCTTTATGCAGTACTCTGTCAAATGCTTTCTTGAATTCCAGACAAATACTGTCTATCCATCCTTCTCTTTTCTGTAATGTTCTATCATAACAGCTTAACCCGAGGAGTCCTGATGACGTATGGCTACGTCACAATGTTTTGTCACGGTGACATCCGACGATGTACCCATACGTTACACAATTGCAAGGTCCGTAATTTGCACAATTTTCAAATCTCGCGCTTGATTTTTGGTACGTAGGTGCAGGAGACCTTCCCCTACCTGCCACCAAGTGGAGACACTCAGTGACCCCTTGTAACCCGCGCATGGCCTTGTCTCGGTCACTCACCTGTTAGCAGTGACCCAGGTCAGACATGGCGTGCCGAGGTCTCTTTAAGGAGGAAATTCAAGCTGCCCTGGGCGCCTTCACAGGCGATAGTGATTCACCACTCGATGATGATGTGGTGGATAAAGATTATATGCAGCCAGAGGAGGAGAGTAGTAGCGGTGATGAGAAGGTCCCGTCCCTGAGGAAGTGCTGCTGCATTACATATCGTGCTGCTAGAGAGGGCCAGTCTGCACCCAAACAAAGTGCACACACCTCTCTCCAGCCCCTAAGAGAAATGGAGGGCGATAGCGAGGACAAGGACGGAGCTGTGGGACGTGCTGCCACATGGTACGGTCGTGAACACATCTCCCATCGAGGACCTGAGGGGTCAGCATGGCGAAAAATAAGGTACGGGCCTAGTGTTTTGCATGGGGAGGGCAGAAGTGGTGTGGCAGGAATGCACAGAGAAGGGGAAAGTGTTGTAGAGGGAGTTTCTGTGGGAGTGAGTCAGCACGCTCACGTGGGTCAGTGAGGGAGCGGGGTGGCTCAAGTGGTGCAGTGAGGGGGAGGGGCGCTCCCCTGCATGTCTTACGCTCCCCAATATTCCCACACTTCTTCCCCACAGCCCCCTGAGCCAAAAGGGGAAGGGAAAGGGGAAGGGGAAAGGTCGAGGGAAGAGGAGCATGAATGGAGAAGCCTGCCACTCTCCACCTCCCCCTCCAGCATCTCCTCCCCACCCTGATGAAGGCGACGATGGGGGCAACGCCAGTGTGAGATGGGACTGGGAAGATGGGAGTGATTTTACTCCCATCATTCACCCCTTCACTGAGGAGTGGTAGTCTGGCTGCAGTTCTGGGAATTCACTCGCGCTCCACCAGGTTGGATTTCTTCCACCTGTTCTTTGGGGAGGAATTTGTGGGCCGCACAGTGGAGCAAACAAACTTATTTGCAAGCAGGCAGCGCCATGAGAGTGAAAGCCAGGGCATGAGAAGCGGGCACTCCCTTCTCTATGATTACCCTGTCTTGCTAGCAGAGATGTTCATATTTTTAGCATTAGTTCTTTTGATGGGTATTGTGTGGAAAAGACAAATTTCGGCCTACTGGACTACGGACCCTGCCATCAACACACCTTTCTTTGGCAAGGTAATGAGCCATAATCAGGGGAGGCGGTAGCTCGATCGGTAGAGAGCTGGCTTGCAGTCCCATGGGACCCAGGTTCGAATCCTCGCTGAGGCAGGGAACAGTTTAAGGATTTGAATTTCATTAAAATCAGGCTTTACTGATCTACCAAAAGACCCGCCAACATGTCGTAAAAATAACCCCGCTAATACCAATACACCAGTCCTGTATGAGACAGCCCTAGCATGTATTCAATATGGACGATGGGTGTTAGCACCGAAGTGGTGACATGTAGAGGTGTATGAGGACGGCTAGGCCTTGATAGCAGGCTGTAAAGCCTATGCCCAGAGCCGGACACATAAAAAAAAAATAAAAATAAAAATAATAGATTCCAGCAAATTCTCAGCTGTTTCCACTTTTATGATGCTGACGATCCTGTAAATGAAAGTAACACAGAATGAGGAGAATTAGGCTAGTATTTGATCACCTACGGGAAACGTTCCACTCATCCTTCTATCCTTATAGAGACCTTGTCATAGACGAGAGTCTCGTGTTGCGGTGAGGCAATATTTCTCTTCGACAGTACATACCCAGCAAAAGACACCGTTCTGGTTTCAAGATCTTTGTTATGTGTGACTGTAGGACTGGTTAAGTGCAAGACATAGTCTTGTCCACCGGTGCACAGACAGACATAATAGAAGATCGGAGTATTGGACTCTCTCGGGCCGTGGTAGAGACAATGATAGAAGAGTACCTTCATTGTGGTCACGTGCTGTACCTGGATAACTGGTATGCTAGCCCCCTTCTCGCTCACTATCTACACCTGCACAACACGGGAGTGTGTGTGGTACTGTCAAGGTGAGCCGTCGGAACATGGTCAAGGTTGGGCGGAAACTGGACAAGAATGAGGTTGTCTTCTTCAAGGCAAACAACATCCTTACAACAGTATGGAATCATAACAGAGAAGTTTGCCTCTTGTCCACCCCTTGATGCGCTGCACAACTCCGTGGATTACCGCAGCGAGAGGAGGCGCCACATCTGGAAACCGGAGTCAGTCCTTGACTACAATATCAACATGAGGTAAGTGGACCAGTCTGACTCCATGATTTCCAGTGTGAAGTGTGCCAGGACCACGATGAAGTGGTACAAAAAGCTCTTCTTCCACCTAATCGATATCATGGTCCTGAACTGCCACCACCTCCACGCCATGACAACAGGAATTCAGGTGACCTTTGAAGGATTTCTGAGGGAGCTGTCTTGGGAGATTTTTTTTTTTTTTTCAAGGAAGAAGGAACCAAAGGCCTGGGCCCGCATACTGTTCCTTCCAAGAAAAAGTAAAAACATTACAAAAGAGAGCCAAATTCAAGATCCATTCTTTTCAAGATGCCTGGACACACTGCGTTTGAAAGACTGGAGATCATAGGAAGTAGGGAATACAGACAGAGGGAGACAGTTCCAGAGTTGACCAGTTGCATAAATGAAGGACTGGGAGTAACGGTTAACTCTTGCATTAGAGAGTTGGACAGAAAAAGGATGAGAGTTTGTTGCTAGACAGGTACTACGTGCTCGTCGTAGAGGTGGAGGGATGCAAGCAGACAGTTCAGAAGAACAGTGACCATTGAAGTAGTGATAGAAGACAGATAAAGAAGCAACAGTGCGGCGAAGAGACAAAGGTTGAAGGGAATCAGTAAGAGGAGGAGAGTTAATGAGATAAAAAGCCTTTGACTCCACCCTATTGAGAAGAACTGCATGTGGGGAGCCTCCCCACACATGAGAGTTGTACTCTATACACGGGCGAATAAAACCCGTGTACAAGGTCAACAACTGCACAGGGGTAAAGAAAGTTCGGAGTCGGCTTAGCACACCTAATCTCTTGGAAGCAGATTTCACAAGAGATGTACTGTAATATGTTCTTTCCAAGACAAATCCGAAGAGAATGAAACCCCTAGCATGTTCAAGGATGATGCAGGACTGAGCTGGACATTATTAAACATTAGTGGGTAATCCTGAGGAAGATTTTGTCGGGTTGATAAGTGTAAGAACTGAGTTTCTGATGCATTAAAAATAACAAGATTATTTTTACCCCAATCAGAGATACAAGCCAAGTCAGACATTAGGTGTGCCATAGCCTCATCCCTTGTTTGTTGAAGTAACTGCTGAGATGGACGTTGCGGAAATCGAATGGAAAGGTGAAGGGTGGAATCATCATCATATGAGTAGATAGGGTTAGATGTACAGCTTAGAAGGTCATTGATGAATAAAAGGAAGAGAGTTGGTGATAGGACAGAGCCCTGAGGAACACCACTGTTGATAGTTCTAGGAGAAGAACGATGGCCGTCTACAACAGCAGCTATAGAACGACCAGAAAGGAAGCTAGAGATGAAGGTACAGTTAGAAGGGCAGAAACCGTAGGAGGGCAGTTTGAAAATCAAAGATTTATGCCAGACTCGATCGAAAGCCTTTGAGATGTCAAGTGCAATGGCAAAGCTTTCGCCAAAGTCCCGAAAGGAGGATGACCAGGAGTCTGAAAGGTAGGTGAGAAGATCGCCAGTGAAGCATCCCTGGCGGAACCCATACTGACGATCAGAAAGAAGGTTGTGACAGGAAAGATGCTTTAAAATTTTTCTGTTAAGAACTGATTCAAAAACTTTTGAGACACAGGATGTTAAAGCAATTGGACGATAGAGGGTTGAGAATGGTCACCCTTCTTTGGGACTGGCTGAATGAGAGCAAACTTCCAGCAAGAAGGAAAGGTACAGGTTGAGAGACAAAGGCGAGAGAGTTTACCTAGGCAGGGTGTAAGCACAGAAGCACAGTTTTTGAGGACAACAGGAGGGACTCCATCAGGCCCATATGCCTTGTTAATATTGAGGCCAGTGATGACAGAAAATACATCAGCTGAAGAAATTTTAATGCCAGTCATGAGGAAGTCTGAGGGGGGAAGTGATGGAGGAACAGCACCGGAATCATCTAAGGTAGAATTGGAGGAGAAAGTCTGAGCAAAGAGATCTGCTTTATCAGTAGAAGAAATAGCTACAGAGCCATCAGAGTAGAAAAGAGGAGGGAAGGATGATGAGGTAAAGTTGTTAGAAAGGTTTTTGGCAAGGTGCCAAAAGGAGCGAGAAGAATTCGAGTTGGAGAGTTGGGAACATTTAGCACGGATGAAATTATTGTTAGCAGAGCTAAGAACAGACTTAGCACGATTCCGGGCAGAAATATATAAAAGATGTGATTCAGGGGTGGGTTGGCTCCGGTACCTTTTAAAGGTCCTCTCCTTGTTGCAGACAGCATTAGAACAAGCGTGATTAAACCAAGGCTTTCTTGCATTAGTCAGAGGATATGAGAAAGGAATGTATGCTTCCATACCCGAGAGAATAACCTCTGTAATGCGCAAGGCACACTGAGATGGCTCCCGGCCATGGAAGCAATAATCATTCCAAGGAAAATCAAAGAAGTACTGCCTGAGGGCCTCCCAATCTGCAGCTCCAAAGTGCCACAGGAGGCGTTTCTTTGGAGGGTCCACAGGCTGTACCGGAGCGATAGGACAGGTTAAGGTAATAAGGTTATGATCGGAGAAGCCCAATGGAGAGAAAAGATTAACGGTGTAAGCAGAAGGATTAGTTGTTAGGAAAAGGTCAAAAATGTTGGAACTCTCTCCAAGGCGATCAGGGACACGGGTAGGGTGCTGTACAAGCTGCTCTAGGTCATTAAGGATAGAAAAGATGAAGGCTTGTTCACCACGTGGATCAGTGAAAGGAGAGGAGAGCCAAAGGTGGTGGTGAACATTGAAATCTCCTAGAATGGAGATTTCAGAGAAAGGAGAAATGGATAGAATGTGTTCCATCGTAGAAGTAAGATAGTCAAAGAATTTTTGATAGTCAGTAGAATTAGGAGATAAGTAAACAGCACAGATATAATTAGTCAGAGAATGACAGGAGAGCCGAAGCCAAAGAGTAGAGAATTCAGAAGAATCAAGTTCAGGAACACGAGAGCAAGATAGATCATTGCGTATATATACACAACAGCCACCTTTGGCTTTGAAATGAGAGTAGAGGAAGTAGGAGGATACAGAGAAGGGTTTGCTATCAGTTGCCTCAGACAACTGAGTCTCACAGAGAAAAAGAATGTGAGATTTAGAGGAGGAGAGGTGGTGCTCAACAGAGCGAAAGTTAGAGGAAAGGCCATGAATGTTACAAAAATGAAGAAGGAGTGAGTCAGACAGTGGTTCCAGGCAGCTCCGTGAGTCATCACCAGGAGAGGGGTGGATGGTGGGGGCATTTATGGTCCCCTCCCCCCCCCTGGGAACTCCGAGGCATGATTAACAGTCGCCATTTTAACAAATTTTGAAAAGGAAGTGTAGTGTGTAGCGTGCATGTAGTTTAGTGTTGACAGTTAGAGAAACTTGTATTGGAGAGTATGCTGGCCTACTATCTGTGTTACTGAGACACTGAAAAATTTCAGCAAAGGGGGATTGTCAGGAACAAGACCTGAGGGCTGATGAAATGGGAGCACCAGCTCTCTCTGTCATCAGCTTTCCATCCTCCTTGGGAGTACTGCCCTGCTCAACTGGTGCTACAGTCTACTGCACACAAATGTCTCAGGAGATAATCGCCAAATATGCAGTCAAAAGGCCCCATCACTGCCCCTGGCCCACCCTGCCGCCAAAACTCCCCAGAGGATAACCACATGCCACTTCCCCACTCCTATCCCTCCCCAGCCCAACAGACCTAGGCCCCAATGCAGGTGTCATGTGTGCGGGAACTCTAAAGTGAGACAAAGCTCGGAGAAAAGACACCAGGTATGAGTGTGTAGAATGCGACATCAGGCTGTGCATTCACCCTTGCCTTAGAGAGAAAATCACATCTTGCTGCATTTTTTATATGGTGTGATTGCGATATGATGCTCTATCTCCTGTAAATATGCGATACTCAGACGCTCAGTGTGATAATAAGGCCCGCAAATATGTGAGAAGAGTTATATAAAGTGGAAACGAGTGTAATGTTAGTGGAAAAGTATTATGTAAGTGGAGAAATAGAATCTAAGTCAAAACATTCCTAGCGAGTTTGCTCAGTATGTAAATATGCGATATTCAGACGCTCAGTGTAATAATAAGGCCTGTAAATATGTGATAAGAGTTGCATAAAGTGGAAACAGGTGTAATGTTAGTGGAAAAGTATTATGTAAGTGGAGAAATAGAATCTAAGTTGAAAAAAGAGTCGTACCGAGTGCGCTTGCTACGTAAATATGCGCTATCATTACGCTAAATATCATTGTAAGGAATGTAAATAGGTGAATACATGTACATAAAGTGAAAAATGGACTAATGTCATTGAAACATTATTATGCAAGCAGAGAAAATGAAATGTATGTTGAAAGAACAGTCATAGCCAGTGTGCTGATTATGTAAATATGCATTGTCATTATGCTAAATAGTGGTAGGTGGTGGCGACCATCATCCACTCACTTGATGTAGTGCTGCCTGCTTCTTTCTTAGCCTTTATCATTCTTTTTCTGTGTCTGTCCTCCTCTCTTCCTATTTCTCCCATCTTTCCTGTCATTTCTTATTGCTTTTCTTTCCTTTACAGATGGCTTTACATTCAGTGACAAACCAGATGGTTTCCTGCAAGGCAAGAAACCATTTACAATGCTGGGTGGTAACCATATAACCAAACCTACGTGTCAACAAGTGGGTTGGTGGAGGGCTAGTGCCCCTCCCTGTAAAACAAATAACTCAAAGTCAAGTGGAAACCCCTTACAGGATTATGGTGTCTGGCAGTAGATAGATACACTAGATAGACAGATTACACTAAATATCAATGTTAGGAATGTAAATAGGTGAATACATTTAAATAAAGTGAAAAATGGTCAAATGTCACTGAAACAGTATTATGCAAGTTGAAAAAATATATGTTTGCTGAAACAAGAACCTTAGCGAATCATGTGTGACCAATGTGACCTAACTTGCTATGCTCGTGCAATGGAACAATGCTTATTTTTCCTATATTTCTCTATGAAAACCATTATATTGTTATAGTAAATGTATATTATTTCGAAATCAACAAATGTTTCCCATAATAATACCTACCATAGAAAACATGACAGCCAGACACATCAGTGACAGAATATGGTACCTGGCGGAGGGAAGTTTACCTGTTCGGAGCACTTATGGATCAAGGTGAGCACTTTCTTTGTGTTTTTCCATTGTTTCTCACCAAAAGCAGATGCTTGAGCCAAAAATTTTTTTTTCCAAAATTGGTCGGGATTGGGGGGGGGCAGAGGTGGAAAATCGGTCGGGACGTGACGGGTTAATAGGCAAGTAACACATGATTTTCCCTTTCTAAAACCAAACTGCCTTTCTGTTATCATACTGTGTTCTTCTAAATGGTTTACCCAAACTTTTCTTATCAGCTTTTCTAATATCTTACAACACTGAGTGACACTGGTTGGTAGTTGAGTGGATTTTGTCTATTACCTTTCTTGAACAGAGAAACAATGTTTGCTTTCTTCCAAATATTGGGTAGTTTACCTTGACCCAAGGATTCCTTGAATATTAATTATATTGGTCTACTTAACTCTTTTGCACATTCATGTAGCACCCAACCTGAAATTTTGTCAGGACCATTTGCTTTTCCTTTGTCTAATTTACTTAACTCCTCCTGTATTTCTTTTTCTGATAATTGTATATATGGTAATATGTGTGGGCATGCTTGTTCCATATCATCTCTCTCAAAATTATTTTCTTTTAAACTTTTATTTAGTGCTTCACAAATATCTTTCTCTTGTGTATAGATGAACCCCTCGTCCGTAATGGACTGTATTTTATCTTTAACTTTGGTTTTGCTTCGGATGTAGCTGTAAAATAGCTTCGGTTGATCACTACTTTTATTTATAATGTCTTCCTCAAACTCTCTTCGGGCTTCTCTCCTTATCCTTGTATAATCGTTTCTTGCCTGTTTATAGTTATTATATGCCCTCTCACTATTGTGGATTTTACTGTGAAGGCCCAGATTCATTATTACGTTTGTGATCAATTCTCTTTCATACCTATGATTTGCTTTTTCAGGAAAGACAGGGAAAGGAGTGAACAGAGTATTACCATGCATGTTGTGTCTCCTACATGGAAAAAGGTCTGTTATTTAAGAGGAAAGTTTTCATAGAGTAGGTGGTGGCGACCATCATCCACTCACTTGATGTAGTGCTGCCTACTTCTTCCTTACCCTTTATCATTCTTTTTCTGTGCCTGCCCTCCTCTCTTCCTGTTTCTCCCATCTTTCCTGTCACTTCTTATTGCTTTTCTTTCCTTTACAGCTGGCTTTACATTGAGTGACAAGCCAAATGGTTTCCTGTAAGCCAAGAAACCATTTACAATGCTGGGTGGTAACCATATAACCAAACCATACGTGCTCCCTACGTATCAACAAGTGGGTTGGTGGAGGGTTAGTGCCCCTCCCCGTAAAACAAATAACTCAAAATCAAATGGCCACCCCTTACGGGATTATGGTGTCAGGCAATAGATAGATAGATAGATAGACTATTGTGTTATCTGTATCTATTCCACAACAAGTCCCTTTTTCCTTTTGATTTTATACATCCTGTATTAAAGCATTTCTTTATTTCCTTTTCAGCTTCCTTGTGCTGTGGGATGTAATTTGGGACTCCTATTTCATTAAGCTAGCAGAAATTTATATATATAACATTTAAATCTTGTCCTCTAAGCTCTTTTTTCCAATCTATTTCTAAGAAGTGCTTCTTTAGGTCATGTTTCCCTTTTTGTAGTTTAGGCTCTTTATGTAACCCTCATTACTGTTAACTATGTCAAATGCAGTCCTGAAGTTTCGTTTCGTTTCATTTCGTTTTTGAAGGCTGCAACATGCTTGCATGCGTCGGCCTTTTTGGATTGGAGCGTGTAGCATTTTATGACCGGATGCCCTTCCTGATGTCTACCAATGACCCTTGGGTGGATTCGATCCTACGACCAGAGCGGAGCGCTCTAACCCACTGAGCCACGGCTAATACTCCATGGTCGCTTTTGCCGAATGGAGGGTGATACATTATACCGTCAATATACAGTAAACCCTTGATAAGCAGAACTTTTAGAAGCCGGAATCTTCAGTTAGCCGAACTCAGGCCGAGACCACGTATGAACTAGGCCGAAATGCGAAAGTAGGGGGAGAAATGGCGCCAGGCGGACTCGTTGCGCCAGTCTGCTGCTTGCTTTTGGAGACGGTAGTTGTGCCATTCTAACTGTCATTTAGTGCTGAACAGTGCTCTCCTTTTGCCTTCTGCCTTGCCATGGAAGGTTCATAGCTTAAAAGAAGTGATACTGGCACCTCAAGTCGTAAAGGAATGAAGCTAAAAAAAAATATATATATATGTGCACGTGTGACAGTGTAGTGATCATGATTAAAGTTCAGTACTATTATTACTGAAAGTGTTACATTGCAGTCTATTACAGTGATTGCATTTAAGTTTAGTTCTTAATATAGAGTGAAATAAATACTGGGTACTGTTTAGAATTTACGTTAAAGTATGAACTAACCCACCTTCACCAACTCCGTCTCCAAAACAAAACAAACTGCCGAACTTCGAAGAATCTACTGCTTCTAACGAAAGGTGTTACATTGCAGTCTATTACAGTGATTACATTTAAGTTTAGTTCTTAATATAGAGTGAAATAAATACTGGGTACTGTTTAGAATTTACGTTAAAGTGTGAACTCAACCACCTCCACCACCTCTGTCTCCAAAACAAAGCGAACTGCCAAAGAATCTACTGCTTCTAATGAAAGGTGTTACACTGCAGTCTATTATAGTGATTACATTTAAGTTTAGTTCTTAATACAGAGTGAAATAAATACTGGGTACTTTTTAGAATTTACATTCAAGTGTGAACTTCACCACCTCCGTCTCCAAAACAAAACAAACTGCCGACGATCTACTGCCTCTGACAAAAGGCAAATTATTTGCACTGAATTCTTTCTTTTTTGTCTTTCTTTATTAATTTATACACTGTATATGCTCCTTTACTTTAGTGTTAAGAAGACAAGTAATAAGTACTGTTATTGCAATTTGGGGGGGTGAAAATCCATCTCCAACACACGTTACCGACAGTCTGTACTGCCTCTGTGAATGATTTTCTACCAATTAACCACTTCAGTACTGTGACCTACTTCATTTACGCTTCCTCCAGCCAATTTTATGGCACTCAGGACTGGACTCACATACTGAAGGGGCTAAAGAAGGCTGTACCAACCCCGTGCACTTCCTCAGATCCAACCTACACTGACTAAAATTGTCTGGTGACACCAAGAACAAAATGAAAATACACCCAGCACTGAAGGGGTTAAATGTATATTAAATGCACTAAATTGTTTTTTGTCATAAGTTATTTATTTATATATGCTTCTTTAATTTAGTGTTGAAAGGACAAGTAATAGGTATTGTCTTAGCAATTTTGGGGGGTGAAAATTCGGTACTTTAGCAATTTTGGGGGGTGAAAATTCAGTAAGCCGGAAAAATCGGTAATTCGAACCAGGGTAGAGCCCCATATAGTTCGGCTTATGAAGGGTTTACTGTAATTTTCTTGCCTAGTAAATATAAGATCTAGTACTGATGGATCAAGTCCTCTTTTTCTGGTGTTTTCCTTTACATGTTGTGTTAGGAAAAACTCCTAACAACAACTTTCATGGCTTCTTACATCTGAAGTATTCCAATTTATATTTTTACTGAAATCTCCAGTTAATATAATTTTCTGATTTCTCTTCAATTCCATGTAGTAATGCTCTTAAACTCTGAATTGTACTCTCTGCCAGCTCTTCATATTCGTCACTTTCCCAAGTGTTTGTTTTGGGTGGCATGTATAAATCTGCCACAATTAATTTCCCTTCAGATGTAGTGATCTCTACTGCAATCAGCTCTACTTGTGAGGGTATAGCTAGTTTTACTTCTTTGACTTGTAGATTTTTCTTTGTTAATATTATAACTCCTCCTCCTATTTTTTAATTCCTATCTTGTCTCCATATATTGTATTCCTCTAAGTTTAGGGTATCGCTTGATATCCTTGAGGTTAGTTTTGTTTCAGTTAGGCAAATAATATGTGTTTCCTTCACTTTGGTATAATCTTTCATTCATTTTCATTCTCGTTCATTCATTATCCAATCCTATGTTGCCCCACAGAGGAGCGTTCTTTCATCTCTAATAATCTAGATACCATTCCATCTACATTTGAATACATCAACTTAATCATCTTGTTTACATAGTTGCCATAGCTTGAGTCTATTAACTTCCTTCTTTTATTCTCTTCTGGTTAAGTACCATTTTCTTACCTGTAATCCAATTACTTTGTAAAAAAGTTTACTCTTCTCTTCCTCTGATCTTTCCTCGTTTTTTGTTTTTGCTTCCTCCCTCTTCTCCTTTAGTGTACCCATTTCCTCCTGAGTTAGGCATCTTTTTATCCATACTTTTTTGAATTCCTCTTTTTCCATGAGTTTGTTGGCACATTTTAATATTTCCTCTACAGTGTTTACACTCTGGAATGTTACCTTCATGGGCCTTGACTTACTTCTCTCATAATTCCCTAGCCTTTTATGTTCTTCTATATCTTTCTCACAGATATCCTCTGATACTTGCTGCAGTATGTTCATTATATTTTCCATCTCCTTTTAGTCCCTTGAGGTTCTGTTTTTTATTTCTTCTTCACCTATGCCACTGATTACTACAGATTTGTTAATCTCTACAGCTTCCCTGACTAGTTTTGGGTTATTCTTTATAAACTGTTTCACTTCCTCTCTTACAATTTTTTCTTATACCTTTGTACATCTAAATCATTCTTTACTTTCACCATTTCAGCATAGGTAGTTTGTACCTAATCTTGGTAATTTCCCACCATTTCATTTACCTGTGTTATTTTCTCTTCAGTGTTACTACTTTGTTACGTGGCAGTGTTGTGATGCCGACTCTGACGTGTGGAGGTGGGGCTTGGACCCTGTTGGGGGGACGGGAGTCGGGGGTGGGAGCGGTGGAGGTGAGTTGTTTGGGAGGAGCATGTCGAGTCACATGGATAGACAGACTAACAAATGAGGAAGTGAAGGAGCATTGTGGTGTGGTTGAGGACGTGATGGGAAGCGTTGGGAGAAACACGTTAAGGTGGTTTGGGCATGTGGAGTGGATGGAGAGTGAAAGACTGACGAGGAGAGTGTATGTGAGTGAGGTGGAGGGGGCGAGAGGGAGGGGGAGGCTGAGGCTGAGGATGAGATGGAGGGATGGAGTGGAGAGGTATATGAGAGAGGGGGGTGTGAGTTGAGAGTGTTGTAGTGAAATGGCAGGGGACAGAGTGACATGGAGGCGATTTGTTTGTGGCCACCCCGTTCAGGATCAAGGTGTCTGGCAACAGATAGATAGATGGATAGTTACTACTTTGTTCTATCAGGATGCTTGATTGCCTGCCTGATTCTCTCCATATCATTTCTAAAATCATCCATGATTTTCTCATCGTTAACAACTGTACATCTCATTTCCTTTGTTCTCAGTGAATTTACCTAGGCTGATAGTTCATCTGTTGTTGTGGCTTTTTTGTTTATTTCCTTTATTAATTCCTCATTTTTTTACTTTTGTCTGCATAGCTCATTCTTGATTACTTCAATTTCCAAATGAAAAAATCTTTCTAGCCTACTCACTCTTTCAACTATTTTATCATACGTTTCCTTTTCAACCATGTCTGGGAAGAAGTCATCATCCTGTTTTTTACCTTTGTTTCTTTTCTTAACACCTTCTGAAGGCATCTTTCCAAAATAAGCCATCTTAAAGAAAAGATCTCTACTTACAGTTTTTGCATCAGTCATCTGCTAACCTTGGTGTTGTCCAGCTGACGTAATGAAATTCATCACATTCCTTGACACTGATATACTTACTTTACACTTCTTTGTTATTTCTTGTTTCACTGTGTTGAATCATCACCTAAATTAGCCTGATACGAGCTTGACTCTTAAAGAGATACAATTTAGGTATCCCCGAGCGGAGCTCAGTGATACGCATCCAACCCGTGTGCTAGTTGCTTATGTATTTACCTATTTGCAGTACACAAAAATTGAGCTAAGCTCGTGTTGTCCTGTCTCCATATCTACATTTATCTAGTCTAGTTTTAAATACAGTACATGAATGTTTTTTGCCTGTACCACCTCACTGTCCAGGCTATTCCACAGGTCTATGCATCTATAAGGAAAACTATATTTCTTGATATCCTTCAAGAAGCTTGGCTTCTTCAGTTTCATTCCATGTCCTCTTGTTACTCTTGTATCCCATACAAACAGATCTTCTCTGTCAATTTTATTTACTCCCATCATGGCCCTGAACACTGCAATCATGTCCCCCCTCTCTCTCCTCTCCTCTAAGGAAGGCAAATCCAGCTTTTCCAGCCTCTCTCTGTACAACAGATCTGCCAGGCTGGGGATCATCTTGGTTGCTGTTCTTTGTATTCTCTCAATCTTATTTATATCTTTTGTTTTGTGTGGGGAGCACA
The DNA here is from genome assembly GCA_018397915.1 of Birgus latro. Classification (NCBI taxonomy): domain Eukaryota; kingdom Metazoa; phylum Arthropoda; class Malacostraca; order Decapoda; family Coenobitidae; genus Birgus; species Birgus latro. The sequence goes on from JAGKTI010000465.1 coordinate 117,304, forward strand.
CTACTGCTGCATATTCTGACCTGGGGCAGATCATGGCCACTATCAATTTTTTCATCATCTCCTCATCCATATAATGAAATGCTACTCTTACTTTATGTTGGTCAAGAGTTTATATGTCTCTCTATCTATCTTGTTAATGTGTTTTTCAAGTCACAAACTATCTTGGACCAGCATTCCCAAATCATTCTCTTCGGTCGCTTTTGTGACTGGTTCATTACCCATCAAATAATTCAGTGATGGCCTCTTGGTACTTTTTGCCATTTCCAATATTTCACATTTTTTTGCTTTGAATTTCATTTCTCACATCCAGCTCCAATCATGTATCCTATCCAGACCCTCCTGCAGCATTTTAAAATCTTCCTCAACTTCTACTTTCCTCAAGATCTTTGCATCATCAGCAAACAGACTTGCATAACTGTTCATTCCATCTACCATATCATTTACATAAATCTGGAGCAGGTGTGAGCTAGGGAGCGGATCTTGATGTCCTTCTACACTAGTATAAGGCAGGCATCCTCAGCTGTATCAACTATGGTTGCATATTGTATGGGTCAGCGACATGGTCAACACTTAGTAAGCTAGATATAATACAGAACACTGCCCTCCGTACAGCCACAGGAGTGATGTGCTCTTCTCCCATCATCTCATTACATGTAGGAGGTGGTTTACTGCCTCTCCCCGACCAGCATCGCCGCCTCAACTGCCAGTCGCTGTGTAGGATCATGACCCTCCCAGCCTCCCATCCCCTCTTCTCTCTCTCTCTTTCCCTGGATGTGTCTCCTACAAGTCCTCACTGGCACATTAAGTCTCACAATCCGTTCCTCATAAGGTCACTACGCCATTTCCAAGATCTACCCCCTCACTCCACCTCCTCATTCACCCTCACCAGCAATCACCCCTCTCTCGCCCTGGACAGACCTGTACCCCCTCATCAGTGTAATGCTTCCTTCCTTCAATAAGTCACAGCATACACATCTTGCCTCATCCATCTTCTTAGAGATGACAGCCACGCAGTATCTAGGCTTCCTCAACATTTTCACAGATGGTTCCCATGTACCCTCCCTGCCCTCGACATCAGCAGCAGTTTACTTCGAGGACCTGACATTGTGTCAGACATGGCGACTCAGCCCACTACACCCGAGCCTCACAAACGAACTGTTTGCCATTCATCAGGCCCTCTCCTTCATCCAGGAACATCTTGGCCCACAAAAAGCAGTCCTATACACGGATAGTCAGTCCTCCCTCTCCCTCATTACGTCCCACTCCCACATCCCACATACGGACAAGCCACTAGTGTATGCTGTCCAGTCCCTCCTTCTGTCACTAATACACACTGGCTGGACCATAAGACTGCAATGGGTGCCAGCACACTCAGGGATTCGTGGTAATGAAATTGCGGATGCTGCAGCCAAGATGGCTCACAATACAGTAGCTATTGAGCCCCAACCACTGGCACAAATTACACACAAGACTTTAGTAAACAGAGTATGCCAGGACCAGTGGAACTCCTCCCTCAGCCTTATCCTCCCCACCGTGACCTTGGGACAGTATCGAACAGACTCTTCCCCCCACCCCTGGGCCAGATCCCGACAGAACTACTGATGTCCCGTTGACCAGACTACGTCCTTGGTGCCGCACGGTCAATGAGACAATTGACCACTTCCTATTAGACTGTCCCCGTTTCCACTTATACCATATGATTTTATGAGACAGACTTGTAGCAGAGGGGATCACCACATTCACCCTCCCGACCCTACTATCAAAACAAGGACTAGACCCCCAACACCGAAGAACTGCATCGCGCCTCCTTGGTCGCTTTTTACGGAACTGTGGGTGCTTAAGGACTAGACCCCCAACACCGAAGAACTGCATCGCGCCTCCTTGGTTGCTTTTTACGGAACTGTGGGTGCTTCAAGTCTGCCACTGCATCCCACTGCTAGGGTGAAAACGGCTTAATCATCGTCCTCACCCTCTAACCATCACAACAACAAACAACAACATAAATCTGGAACATTACTGGTGCTAACACTGAGCCCTGTGGGACTCCACATGTTACTTCCCTCCATCCGGACATCCTGTCCTTTATTACTGTCCTCATTTGTCTCTCTCAAAGTCTTTCATCCACTCCAGGAGGTTTCCCTTCAGTCCCACTATATGCTCCAGTTTCCACAAATAGTTGCTTATGGGGAACCTTGTCGAAGGCCTTCTCCAATCTAAATACACACAATCCACCCAACTCTCTCTCTCCTGCAGCACATCAATCGCTCTTGAGTAAAAGCTCAACAAGTTGGAAAGACATGACCTTCCACTCCTGAATTCAAACTGACTTTCAGCCAAAAAGTTCATCTCCTCCAGTTATCCATCTGTCTTTCAGGATTCTCTCACATAATTTTGTGACCATGGTGGTCAGGGACACTGGTGTATAATTCAGGGGTTCTTCCTTGTTTCCTCCCTTATAAATTGGTACCACATTTGCCTTCTTCCATTCCCAAGGCACTTTCCCCTCTTCCAGAGAACACACAATTAAACCGTGAATCTTATCTGCCAGCTGTTCTCTGCATTCCTTCAGTACCCAATTGGAGATTCCATCCGGTCCTAGGGCTTTCGTTACATCCTGTGTTTCCAGTAATTTATACACTTCCTGCACTTCCACTTGTATATCTTTTATCGCTACATTTCTAGTCACTCCCTCACCCTCTACAAAATCCCCTTCTTTAGTGAAAACTGATTGGAAACATTTGTTCATTACTTCAGCTTGAATTGCCGTATCTTTATAGACCTCTCCTTTTACTTTCAGCTTGGTGATTCCTTTCTTTTGTTTCAATTTGCCATTGACAAATCTATAAAACAATCTGGGTTCTTCCTTACATTAGTCAATTATACCTTTTTCAAAGTTCCTTTCTTCCTCTCTATGTATTCTTGTACATTCATTTCTAATTTTTTTATATTCTTCCTTCCTTCTGTTATTACCTCTCTTTCTACAATTGTTCCATGCCATCTCCCACTCTTTTTTTTTTTATAATACACCTTCTATTAAACCAATCCTTTTTCCTGTTTTCTTTCCCACTAACTCATGGCACATGTTTTTCCACTCCCGAATTACAAAGGTCTAGAAAGCTATCCCACTTCTTCTGAATCTCTCTTGTTTCTCTGAATTTTCTCCAATCCGCATTTTTTAAAAATTTTCTCAATCCTGTAAAGTTTGCTTTCTGAAAGTTGCATCTTCCCTGTCTATAAAGCTCATCTCTTGGCATAATGTTCCCTATTACCATCTGGAACTCACTGACCACATGATCACTTTTTCCTACAGGACATAGATATTTCAAAGATTCAATTACGTCAGGTTCTTTTGTTAGCAGTAAATCTAATCTTGCTGTTGTGTCGTCACCTCAGAATCGTGTCTCTTCTTTGACCCACTAAGTCATTACGTTATTCATTGCTATATTTAACAATATAGTGCCCCACGAATCTTCACTGCCTCCTGAGTCCCATTGCCCCCAGTTCACCTCTTTACTATTAAAATCACCCATTAGAATGATTTTGTTGCTTTTCTCAATCACTTTCGGTAGATAACTAAACATGTCTGACAACATCTCCTGGTATTCATCATCATTCCATGCTCTTGTCTTAGTGAGAATATATATGAGTATTACTGCCATATCTATCTTATCATTCTCTCCAGTTTCTAATTTCATATTTATCACTTCAGCCGTACCCAGGGGGGGGACCATAAATGCCCCCACCATCTGCCCCTCTCCCGGTGACGGCTCTCAGAGCTGCCTGGAACCACTGTCTGACTCACTCCTTCTTCATTTCTGTAACATTCACGGCCTTTCCTCTAACTTTCGCTCTGTTAAGCACCACCTCTTCTCCTCTAAACCTCACCTTCTCTTTCTTTCTGAGACTCAGCTGTCTGAGACAACTGACAGCAAACCCTCTTCTGTATCCTCCTACTTTCTCTATTCTCATTTCAAAGCCAAAGGTGGCTGTTGTGTATATGTACGCAACGATCTATCTTGCTCTCGTGTTCCTGAACTTGATTCTTCTGAATTCTCTACTCTCTGGCTTCGGCTCTCCTGTCATTCTCTGATTAAATATAACTGTGCTGTTTACTTATCTCCTAATTCTACTGACTATCAAAAATTCTTTGACTATCTTACTTCTACGATGGAACACATTCTATCCATTTCTCCTTACTCTGAAATCTCCATTCTAGGAGATTTCAATGTTCACCACCACCTTTGGCTCTCCTCTCCTTTCACTGATCCACCTGGTGAACAAGCCTACATCTTTTCTTTCCTTAATGACCTAGAGCAGCTTGTACAGCACCCTACCCGTATCCCTGACCGCCTTGGAGAGAGTTCCAACATACTTGACCTTTTCCTAACAACTAATCCTTCTGCTTACACTGTTAATCTTTTCTCTCCGTTGGGCTCCTCCGATCATAACCTTATTACCTTAACCTGTCGTATTGCTCCAGTACAGCCTGTGGACCCTCCAAAGAAACACCGCCTGTGGCACTTTGGAGCTGCAAATTGGGAGGCCCTCAGGCAGTACTTCTTTGATTTTCCTTGGAATGATTATTGCTTCCATGGCCGGGAGCCGTCTGAGTGTGCCCTGCACATTACGGAGGTTATTCTCTTGGGCATGGAAGCATACATTCCTTTTTCATATCCTCTGTCTAATGCAAGAAAGCCTTGGTTTAATCATGCTTGTTCTAACGCTGTCCGCAACAGAGAGAGGGCCTTTAAAAGGTACCGGAGCCAACCCACCCCTGAATCACATCTTTTTTATATTTCTGCCCGGAATCGTGCTAAGTCTGTTCTTCGCTCTGCTAAAAATAATTTCATCCGTGCTAAATGTTCCCAACTCTCCAACTCGAATTCTTCTCGCTCCTTTTGGCACCTTGCCAAAAACCTTTCTAACAACTTTACCTCATCATCCTTCCCTCCTCTTTTCTACTCTGATGGCTCTGTAGCTATTTCTTCTACTGATAAAGCAGATCTCTTCGCTCAGACTTTCTCCTCCAATTCTACCTTAGACGATTCCGGTGCTGTTCCTCCATCACTTCCCCCCTCAGACTTCCTCATGACTGGCATTAAAATTTCTTCAGCTGATGTATTTTCTGCCATCACTGGCCTCAATATTAACAAGGCATATGGGCCTGATGGAGTCCCTCCTGTTGTCCTCAAAAACTGTGCTTCTGTGCTTACACCCTGCCTAGGTAAACTCTTTCGCCTTTGTCTCTCAACTTGTACCTTTCCTTCTTGCTGGAAGTTTGCTCTCATTCAGCCAGTCCCAAAGAAGGGTGACCATTCCCAACCCTCTAACTATCGTCCAATTGCTTTAACATCCTGTGTNGTTCTTACACTTATCAACCCGACAAAATCTTCCTCAGGATTACCCACAAATGTTTAATAATGTCCAGCTCAGTCCTGCATCATCCTTGAACATGCTAGGTGTTTCTTTCTCATGGGATTTGTCTTGGAAAGAACATATTACATCTCTTGTGAAATCTGCTTCCAAGTGATTAGGTGTGCTGGGCCGACTCCGAACTTTCTTTACCCCTGCACAGATGTTGACCTTGTACACGGGTTTTATTCGCCTGTGTATGGAGTACAACTCTCATGTGTGGGAAGGCTCCCCACATGCAGCCCTTCTCAATAGGGTGGAGTCAAAGGCTTTTCGTCTCATTAACTCTTCTCCTCTTATTGATTCTCTTCAACCTTTGTCTCTTCGCCGCACTGTTGCTTCTTTATCTCTCTTCTATCGCTACTTCAATGGTCACTGTTCCTCTGAACTGTCTGCTTGCATCCCTCCACCTCTACGACGGGCACGTAGTACGTGTCTAGCAATAAACTCTCATCCCTTTTCTGTCCAGCTCTCTAATGCAAGAGTTAACCGTTACTCCCAGTCCTTCATTTATGCAACTGGTCAACTCTGGAACTGTCTCCCTCTGTCTGTATTCCCTACTTCCTATGATCTCCAATCTTTCAAGCGCAGTGTGTCCAGGCATCTCGAAATGAATGGATTTTGAATTTGGCTCTCTCTTGTATTGTTTTTACTTTTTCTTGGAAAGAACAGTATGCGGGCCCTGGCCTTTGGTTCCTTCTTCCTTGCATAAAAAAAAAAAAAAACCCTCTCCCATTTCCACAGTATCCACATTTATGTTGTTATTCACTGCTATAATCACTCCTCCCATTTTTTCTTTTCTGTCTATTCTCCACAGTTTGTATTTACCATCTCCCATATGGATATTAATATCCTCTCTTTACTTGGTCTCTACAAAGAACATAAAATCTGGTTCATGTACCCTCAAGACCATCTGTCCTCCCATCACACCTCCATACCCTGACCTGCTACCACTCCCACCTTCCCATTATAACAGATGTGACTCAGTGCTTATGAGTAGGAGCTCCAGTGGCATTTCTGTTTCATGTGTTTGCAATTGTATATTTCTTTGGATATGTTCACAATGCAGGCTGAATACATTTCTATCTGCCAAATAAATCTATGAACAACTAAGGCATAATTATGCTGGCTAATGAGGCTCACTAAATGGCTTAGGAGGCTCACTAACATCTCACTCTTACCAGTTTATTTCTAAATATGGCATGTTAATACTCTTATCAAAGTCCATCCATCCATCATCAAATATTTTACTGCCCCTGTGGAAGCATCGGGGTTTGAGGCTAGGCTACGCACATTAAAGGTGAGTGACCAGGTTCTCTTCCCTAAGCAGCATTACATGACCAATAAACCACAATCATCCTTCAGGTCACATCGGGTTAGAATACCTTTAACTCCTTAGACCACCATGTATTTCTCTCTATCTATCTATTGCCATACGCCTCAATCCCGAACGGGGTGGCCACAAACAAATCGCCTCCATGTCGCTCTGTCCCCTGTCATTTCACTACCACGCTCCCAACTCACACCCCCCTCTCTCATATACCTCTCCACTCCATCCCTCCATCTCATCCTCGGCCTCCCCCTCCCTCTCGCCCCCTCCACCTCACTCACATACACTCTCCTCGTCAGTCTTTCACTCTCCATCCTCTCCACATGCCCAAACCACCTTAACGTGTTTCTCCTAACGCTTCCCATCACGTCCTCAACCACACCACAACGCTCCTTCACTTCCTCATTTGTTAGTCTGTCTATCCATGTGACTCCACATGCTCCTGTCATATAACTCATTTCCACTGCTCTCTCTCTTGACTTCTGTCCTTCCAACAGGGTCCAAGCTTCACTTCCATATGTCAGAGTTGGTATCACAATACTGTCATGTAACAACTTTTTCACTTCCATGCTCACCTCCCTGTTTCTTATCACTGCTTTCAACGAACCAGCAACCTTCCTTCCCTGCTGTACCCTTTCGAGCACTTCACCCTCCAGACTACCATCCTTACTCATCACACTGCCCAAGTACTTAAATTCACTCACATTCTCCATATCCTTCCCATCCAATCTCACTATACACTCACTGGCTTCACTTCTCTCGAAGACCATCACTTTACTCTTCCCCACATTCACCTTTAGATTCCGTTTCTTACACACTCTCCCAAACTCATCTACCAAGCCTTGCAGCTCCCCTTCGTCTCCACTCAACAACACAGTATCATCTGCAAACAACAGTACAGGGAGTTTCCAAACACTGCCCTCTCTCACTAGGGCTGCTCCAACATCCACTGCCCGACCCTGTAACTCTTTTATAACCCCATCCATATACAGATTGAACAACCATGGAGACATGACACATCCTTATGTGCTGATTTTATGGATACCACCCAACATGTTAAAAGACATCCTTGACTACAAGAAAGCATTTAGCTTGTCACTCAGTGTAGAACTATTTGAAGGCAGCAATACATCAAGTGAGTGGATGGTATGTAAGGGTACTGTACTGAAAACTACGTTATGTCAATACAGAAATTGCAAATATAAAATTGCAGGGTGTAATATGCAAATTAATCACTATAGAAGAGGTACTAGAAAACTTCCCACGTTGATGAAAATGCATCCATTAAGACAACATGTGTTCACCTATAGGTTTTCCTCCCTGTGTGGGTGGGATGTAAGCGTGTTCAGAGCAGCCACGCAGGAGGACTTCAGCCAGTTGCCGTGCCAGGGTCAGGCGCAAGTGTTGGGTGGCTGTTGACTCCACTGCTGCCAGCATGCTCCTGTTAAATGTCCATAATACAGTACTGTATTTTTTATCTTCTACAAGCTATAGAAAATAATTTCTACAAAATTAGTCTGATGTAAAAGATAAACATAGTTTCAAGAAGCTTTTTCCAGTAAAGTAGATGGCTTATGTATCTGTAAGTGTATGATTACTTTAAGATGGTGTAGACACCCAAATCAATGATGTGGTACTGCAGTTCACCCATACACTGCAACATTTGTTCCAGAATGCACTGAAGGGGACTGCAACTGACATTCCAGAACAACCACCCCCCAATTCCACTGATCCCCACCCCACTTCTCATCACCTCCCACTTCTCCTACAGTCCCACCTCACCTCCTACCCACCACTTCCCTCCCCACCCACCTCTCCCCACCATATTCACTCCACAAACCCCCTCCCCTCACCTCCCTCTCCATCCCCCCACTGTCTACTGTCCTACCCACTGTACTACACCCCCAGAACCTCCCCCCAGCTCCCTACCATTTGCCCTATCCCCTCACTGGCACCACAAAATACTGAAATTTGAAGTACTGCAGCTACTAACCTATGGCACATATTGACCTAGTACTGCAGCTACTAACCTATGGCACATATTGACCTAGTACTGCAGCTATTACGGCACACATAACTGGCAGTAACTGCAATTCAGGGCTCATCTGAATGTGAACCCAGTGGATTGCAAAATGAAGGTGTCCTTTTTCCACAGTCCATCATCCTTCCTTCAGAGGAGAGGAAGAGGTCTCAGAGATGTTGGTAAAACTGGTTTGCTCCACTTCTTAGTCATACCAGTGCCACCACATGAAGGCATCCCTCACTACTACAACTTATTGACCTCATATTTGATTTACAGTACTGTACATAACCTTCATTACATCCTCTATCAAAAGGCAAGAGAAAAATTAATTGTAAGAAACTTGTTTCTTGCACAAAGGGTGCACATCAGATTTTTCTTCTTCCTCAGTTTATGGGGAAAAATATGGAAAACATGTTGTACAGTATAAGCAGTTTCTGAGACTCTCCTCTTTTTGACCCATTTACTTCCCTCTGACACCACATTTAAGTAATAACAATCAAAATTATTAGTAAAAGTTTATAGGATAATGGAATGTTTAGCACAGGAATATGTGTTGTAAAAAGAAAGTAATACTCACACTGTAATGGTGTAAAACAAGCTTCTGTACCTCAGAAGTTTCATCTTTATACAGTCAACTCACTCATAATTCATGTTTCCATAATGCTATTTGTATATGATATACACAGCTGTTGGTCAGGTTCTCAACTTTTCCAAAATGTGCACAGAATACACACATTGTGCAACATGGGTCAAAATATACTATCTATCTATCTATTGCCAGATGCCTTAATCCGGTAAGGGGTGGCCACAAACAAATCGCCTCCATGTCACCCTGTCCCCCACCATTTCATTGCCCTGCTCCCAGCTCACACCCCCCTATCTCATATACCTCTCCACTCCATCCCTCCATCTCATAATTGGCCTCCCCCTCCCTCTCCCCCCCCTTCCACCTCACTCACATACATTATCCACATCAGTCTCTCACTCTCCATCCTCTCCATATGGCCAAACCACCTCAATGTGTTTCTTTTAACGCTTCCTACTGCATCCACATCCACACCACAATGCTCCTTCACTTTCTCATTTGTCAGTCTGTCTCTCAATGTGACTCCACATGCTCCTCTCAAGTAATTTATTTCCACTGCTCTCACTCTTGACTTCTGTCCCTCCAACAAGCTCCAAGCTACACTTCCATTCTTTAGAGTTGGTATCACAATACTGTCATGTAGTACTGTAGCTTTTTCACTTCCATGCTCACTTCCGTGTTTCTTATCACTGCTTTCAAGGAACCAGCAACCTTTCTTCTCTGTTGTACCCTTTCAAGCACTTCACCCTCCAAACATCCATCCTTACTCATCACACTACCCAAGTACTTAAATGCACTCACATTTTCCATTTCCTCCTCATCCAACCTCACTGTACATTCACTGACTTCCCTTCTCTCAAAGACCATAACTTTACTCTTCCCTACATTCACCTTTAGATTCCGTTTCTTACACACTCTCCCAAACTCATCCACCAACCCTTGCAGCTCCCCTTCATCTTCACTTAACAACACAGTATAACCTGCAAACAACAGTACAAGGGGTTTCCAAACACTGCCCTCTCTCACTAGGGCCGCTCCAGTATCCACTGCCCTTTCTTGTACCCCATCCATATACAGATTGAACAACCATGGAGAAATGACACATCCTTGTTTCAATCCAACCTTCAAACAGAAAAATTCACTCGGTTCACTAACCACACGCACTGCATACTCTTCATGGCCTTCAGCAACTTCCCATCTACACCACATATTCTTAATACTTTCCCCAAATCCATGAAGGTCACATACAAATTCTTTTCCTTCTCTACAAACTTTTCCATTAAAGATCTAAGAATGAATAACTGATCTACACAATGTCTTCTCTTCCTAAAACCTCCCTGTTTTTATCCAACTAATTCCTCTATTATTTCCCTAACTCTTTCAACAAGTATCCTACCATATACTTTTCCTATTACACTAAGATGACAAATGCCCATATGATTACCACACACTTCTTTTTCCTCTTTTCCTTTGTACAGGGGAATAATTATACCTGAGTTTCAATCCTCCGGGACTCTACCTTCCTCCCACATCAATCTGCACAACTTCCACGTCAATTCTACTACTATCTCTCTCCCATGCTTCAGCATTTCACCTCACACTCCATCAATTCCCGGGGCTTTCCCCATTTGGGGGAAACGGTGGCTGAAATGGGGGAGGTGGTGGCTGAAACGGCAGAGAAGTGGCCTGCTGTCCTAATGGACCCAGGATAGAATCCCAGCTGGGGCAGGGAACAGTTTAAGGATTTGAATTTCCTAACACACATTTTAGAACACACATTTTAGAAAAAGAGTGAGTAGGTTGATTACGTACGAGTCTGGGGGAAATAGTAGTCAGATATATTATTTTCTGGTCAGGAGGGTTGATAGGAGATTAGTGAGGGATGTTAAAGTTACAGGAAGTGAGGAGTGTGTGCAGCAGCACAAACTGTTGATTTGTGACATGGTGCTTATGGAACGAGTGATGAGAAGAAGGACATATGTACCTAGGAGGAAAATATGGAAGCTGGGAAACCAAGTAAGGGATGCCTTTTATAGTGAGATGAGGAGAGTGGTGGCTGAACAGGAAGCCGTAGATAGAGACGTTAATGAACAGTATAGAGCTCTTAAGAACAACCTCTTGAGAGTTACCGATGCAATATGTGGTTGGACAAGAGGCCCACCAAGACATAAAGTAACTTGGTGGTGGGATGCGGGTGTAGAATCTGCAGTTAAGGAAAAAAGAAGGCTTTTCCAGGAATGGAAGAAGGGTGGTAACAGGGAGGAGTACTTGGCTGCCAAGCGCAGGGCTAGAAGAGAGGTATACAGGGCGAAGTCTGAGTCACAGAGACTTTTACTTGATAATCTAAATCATGGAGGAAGGAAAAATATGATTTTTAGGGTGGCAAATCAGGTGAAGAGGGATAATCGGGATATTGTAGGTGAGCAGTGTGTGAAGAATGATGAAGGAAGGGTAGTGGTGAACAGTGAGGATATTAAAGATGCATGGAGAGAGCATTATAACCAGTTGTTGAATGAGGAGTTTGATTGGGATAGGGAAGGTTTGGAGCCAGCTGATCCAGTGTTTGGCCCTTGGCCTTTGACTGACGTGAGGCAATAGGCAGGATGCGGGTGGGGAAGGCGGCAGGTGTGTCTGGGTTGACTGCCGAAATGTTGAAGGCCTCAGGAGATACTGGGGTGCGGTTAGGCACTGACCTGATGAATATGATTATATATGAGAGTGTTGTCCCAGATGACTGGCTGAAGAGTGTAACTGTAAATGTGTACAAAGGGAAGGGTGATGCCCTGGAAAGGGAAAATTACAGAGGTATAAAGCTCTTAGATCAGATAATGAAAATAATGGAGAGAGTTCTAGAAGGCGTGATTAGAGAAAGAGTGAATATTGATGAGATGCAGTTTGGGTTTATGCCAGGCAGGGGGACCACTGATACCATATTCATCGTTCGACAGCTTCAGGAAAAATGTATTGGTAAGAAAAGGGAATTGTATTTTGTTTTTGTTGATCTGGAAAAGGCCTTTGACAGAGTCCCTAGAGAGGTGGTGAAGTGGGCAATGAGAAAGCTAGGGTTGGAAGAGTGGCCGGTTAGGGTGGTTATGGCTATGTACGTGGGTGCTCGCACCCAGGTAAGAGTGAATGGAGTTTTGAGTGATGAGTTTTCCATGAATGTTGGTGTACATCAGGGGTCAGTTTTGAGTCCCTTGTTGTTTATCGTGGTGCTTGAAGCCCTCTCATGTGACTTCAGAGATGAACTCCCATGGGAGATGTTGTATGCTGATGATTTGGTGTTGATTGCGGAGAATGAAGGGGAGGCAGAGGAAAGATTTAAGAAGTGGAGAGATGGTATGGGGTACAAGGGCTTACGGGTAAATGCAGATAAAACAAAAGTGATGACATCTAGGGTTGGTGGTGGTACAATCAGAGTAGAGGGAGAGTGGCCATGTGCAGTTTGCCACATGGGTGTGGGAAGTAATTCCATCTTGTGTAGTGTTTGTGATAAATGGGTGCACAAGAGATGTAGTGGTATTAGAGGTAGACTGCAAGATTTTTTTTTTTTTTTTTTAATGCAAGGAAGAAGGAACCAAAGGCCAGGGCCCGTATACTGTTCCTTCCAAGAAAAAGTAAAAACAATACAAAAGAGAGCCAAATTCAAGATCCATTCATTTCGAGATGCCTGGACACACTGTGTTTGAAAGACTGGAGATCATAGGAAGTAGGGAATACAGACAGAGGGAGACAGTTCCAGAGTTGACCAGTTGCATAAATGAAGGACTGGGAGTAACGGTTAACTCTTGCAATAGAGAGCTGGACAGAAAAGGGATGAGAGTTTGTTGCTAGACGGGTACTACGTGTCCGTCGTAGAGGTGGAGGGATGCAAGCAGACAGTTCAGAGGAACAGTGACCATTGAAGTAGCGATAGAAGAGAGATAAAGAAGCAACAGTGCGGCGAAGAGACAAAAGTTGAAGGGAATCAATAAGAGGAGGAGAGTTAATGAGACGAAAAGCCTTTGACTCCACCCTATTGAGAAGGGCTGCATGTGGGGAGCCTCCCCACACATGAGAGTTGTACTCCATATACGGGCGAATAAAACCCGTGTACAAGGTCAACAACTGCGCAGGGGTAAAGAAAGTTCAGAGTCGGCTTAGCACACCTAACCTTTTGGAAGCAGATTTCACAAGAGATGTAATATGTTCTTTCCAAGACAAATCCCATGAGAATGAAACCCCAAGCATGTTCAAGGATGATGCAGGACTAAGCTGGACATTATTAAACATTAGTGGGTAATCCTGAGGAAGATTTTGTCGGGTTGATAAGTGTAAGAACTGAGTTTTTGATGCATTAAAAATAACAAGATTATTTTTACCCCAATCAGAGATACGAGCCAAGTCAGACATTAGGTGTGCCATAGCCTCATCCCTTGTTTGCTGAAATAACTGATGAGATGGACGCTGCAGAAATCGAATGGAAAGGTGAAGGGTGGAATCATCAGCATATGAGTGGATAGGGTTAGATGCACAGCTTAGAAGGTCATTGATGAATAAAAGGAAGAGAGTTGGTGATAGGACAGAGCCCTGAGGAACACTACTGTTGATAGGTCTAAGAGAAGAACGATGGCCGTCTACAACAGCAGCTATAGAACAACCAGAAAGGAAGCTAGAGATGAAGGCACAGATAGAAGGATAGAAACCGTAGGAGGGCAGTTTGGAAATCAAAGATTTATGCCAGACTCGATCGAAAGCCTTTGAGATGTCAAGTGCAATGGCAAAGCTTTCGCCAAAGTCCCGAAAGGAGGATGACCAGGAGTCTGAAAGGCAGGTGAGAAGATCGCCAGTGGAGCGTCCCTGACGGATTTCATGCGTGCGGTGATTTCATGTGTGCGGCGTGTCGAGGAGAGCAGGTGGAGATTGTTAGGCGTGAGAGGGTTGAACTTGCAGGTGAGTCTCTTGAGTGTGTGGAGGAATTTTGTTATTTGGGAGACGTTAGGTGCTGGAGGTGGGGCTGGAGTTAGCTCGGTTGCTAGGGTGAGAAGTGGTTGGAAGAAGTTCAGGGAGCTGTTGCCTCTCCTGACATTGAGAGGAATCTCCTTACGTGCTAAGGGGTCTTTGTATGCAGCATGTGTTAGGAGTGTGATGCTGCATGGTAGTGAGACCTGGGCAGTAAAGGAAGAGGATATTCGCAGGTTTAAACGTACAGAAATGACAATGATTAGGTGGATGTGCAGTGCGTCCCTGCGTGCAAGGCCTGGGGGGGCTGGGTTTACGCTGGAAAAGTTGAGAGGTAGGATGGGACTGGAGTGTATTGGTGCTGTGATGAGGAGAGGTAGGTTGAGGTGGTTTGGACATGTGGAGAGGATGGAGGATGATAATTGGGTACAAAGGGTGAGAAGTGTTAATAATGGGGGAGGGGTTGGGAGGGGTAGACCGAGAAAGACATGGGACGAGGTCATTAAGTGTGACTTAAGGGTTAAAGGACTGAACAAGGAGGCTGCCAGAGACCGGGCAGCGTGGAGAGCCGCCATTAGGTGACCAAGGCTGACGCATGCAAGCATGTTGGAGCCTTCAAAAATGAAACGAAACGAAACGAAAAGCAGACTTTCATGATCTACCAGATGACCCGTCGACATGTCGTAAATATACCCCCGCTAATACCTATACACCAATCCTGTATGAGGCAGCCCTAGCATGAGCTCAATATGGATGGTGGGTGTTAGGTCACTGACCTCGAGAAACAGGCTCTGAAACCTTTGTCCAGAGTCGGACACATTAAAAAAAAAAAAAAAAAAATCATTGCTTCCACAACTTCCATCCAACTGATTTCTTCCTCTCTTCTTACATCCCTCCTTTTCCCAGCCATTCCCCATCCACTTATACTTGCATAACTTTCATTCTCTATGTTCAACAATTCCTTACAGTGTTCTCTCCATCTGCTCACTTTTCTCCCTTCTCCACTAGTAATCTACCATTTTTATCTTTCACTCCCCAGCCAACATCTTTCACACCCTGTCTAACTCTCTTTACCTCATTCCAAAACATTTTCTTATATTCCCTCCACTTTACACTCATGTTCCTTCCAAATTCCTCATCCACTCTCTTCTTACTCTCTCTTACTAATCTTTTCACCTCTCCCCTCATCTCTACATATAACTCTCTCTTTTCCATCTCTCAACTTCTTCCATGCCTGTTTCTCATCCACTCACTATACGCTTTCTTCTTTTATGCCACAGCCTCTCTCACCTCTTCATTCCACCAAGCTGTTCCCTGCACCCCATTTTGTCTTCTCTTCACCCCATACACCACCTCACATGCTGCACAGATTTCTTCTGTGAATATCTTGCACACACCTTCCACGTCCCCCATCTACTCCAATCCATTTTTACCCAATCGCACCTCCACTTCCCTCTTGTATTCTGCCTTTTCTCCATCCTCTTGTGATCTTTCCACCCTCCTTGTATGCACTACTTCCTCAAGTCCTTCCCTTCCTCTATTTCTCCATTTCATTTGGACTTGTATTCTGACCACAACCAAGTGGTGGTCAGAAAGTCCACTCCCCCAACCTCTATATACTCTTACATCTATTACCTTCTCAACCTTTCATCCACACACACTAATCAATCATTGCCTTCCATTCATTCAGTTCACCACCCACCCTTCTCATCACTCACGACCTATACCTATGGATCATCTTGTGCCTGAAGAGGGTATTGGCTATCACCAACCCCCTTCTAGTACATATGTCCACTAAAGCTCTCCAATCTATTTTTACCCAATCGCTCCTCCACTTCCCTCTTGTATTCTGCCTTTTCTCCATCCTCTTGTGATCTTTCCACCCTCCTTGTATGCACTACTTCCTCAAGTCCTTCCCTTCTTCTATTTCTCCATTTCATTTGGACTTGTATTCTGACCACAACCAAGTGGTGGTCAGAAAGTCCACTCCCCCAACCTCTATATACTCTTACATCTATTACCTTCTCAACCTTTCATCCACACACACTAATCAATCATTGCCTTCCATTCATTCAGTTCACCACCCACCCTTCTCATCACTCACCACATATACCTATGGATCATCTTGTGCCTGAAGAGGGTATTGGCTATCACCAACCCCTTCTGGTACAAATATCCACTAAAGCACTGCCATTCTCATTTATTTCTGTAGGCACACCCCACTCACCAACTACTCCATCCACCTTCACATTCCCTACTTTTCCATTCATGACTCCAATAAAAAACACTCTCTCATTCCTTTCAAACTTTTCCATGCACGCTTCAACATTTATCCAAAACTCCTCTCTCACTCTGCTTGTAGGATCTTGTGTATTCACCCCTGTGTGGAGTACAACTCTCATGTGTAGGGAGGCTCCCCACATACAGCTCTTCTCATTAGGGTGGAGTCAAAGGCTTTTCGTCTCATTAACTCTCCTCCTCATACTGATTCTCTTCAATCTCTGTCTCTTCGCTGCACTGATGCATCTTATCTCTTTTCTATCACTACTTCAATGGTCACTGTTCCTCTGAGCTGTCTGCTTGAATCCCTCCATCTCTACGACAGGCACGTAGTACCCAGCTAGCAACAAACTCTCATCCCTTTTCTATCCAACTCTCTAATGCAAGAGTTAACCGTTACTCCCAGTCCTTCATTTACGCAACTGGTCAACTCTGGAACTGCCTTCCTCTGTCTGTATTCCCTACTTCTTATAATCTCCAGTCTTTCAAACACAGTGTGTCCAGGCATCTTGAAATGAACGTATCTTGAATTTGGCTCTCTTTCATATTGTTTTTATTTTTTCTTGGAACAGTATGCAGGCCCATGGCTTTTGGTTCCTTCTTCCTTGCATTAAAAAAAAAAATTGCCCAAATTTCTAGTCCAACTTTCAATCTTACCCACACAATCCTTGGGCCAACCGATCCATACTCACTTGTATTGTCCTTCCACCTGTTACTCACAACAATACATACTCCTTCTTTTGCCCTCTCATTCTCACCTACTCCTGCACATATACCCCTTCCATACTCCCATTTTCTCACACTGTCACCTCTCCATTTAGTTTCAGTTAATTCTGCTTGGAAAAGTTTGAAAGGAATGAGAGAGTGTTTCTGACTGGAGATATGAATGGAAAAGTAGGGAATGAGAAGGTGGATGGAGTGGTTGGTGAGTGGGGTGTGCCTTCAGAGATGGATGAGAATGGCAGTGCTTTAGTGGACATTTGTGCTGGGAGGGGGTTGGTGGTAGTTAATACCCTCTTCAGGCACAAAATGATCCATAGGTATACATGGCGAGTTGTGAGAAGAGAGGACGGGGGAATGAATGAACGGAAGGCAATGACTGACTATGTGTGCGTGGATGAAACGATGAGAAGATGTATAATGGATGCAAGAGTATATAGAGGTTGGGGGAGTGGACTTTCTGACCACCACTTGGTGGTGGCCAGAATCAGAATCCAAACAAGATGGAGGAAGAGAAGAAGGGAAAGACAGGAGGAAGTATTTGTTACAAGGAGGGTAGAAAAGTTACAAGAGGATGGAATAAAGGC